>SNQJ01S0157566.1:0-22127 GCA_010110895.2 Picea sitchensis
ATGAATGAAAGATGAAAGTATCTCACTAGTATAGAGAAAACCTTATGGTTGAAGTTCTCCTTCTAATTTTTCCTACTTTGTCTCTTCATTTCATTGAGATTTTATTCCTTCTCAATAAGTTATGGTAGTTCAACTACCTTTCTTTAGTTAATCCTAATTATGTTAACTAATCAGTCGAGAAAAATAATAATAATATATATTAATAAGGGTCTAATTAAATAATAACTAAATAGGTGGGACCCCTTGTGACTTCCATTTATTTCTTTTAATAATCATCAAACATGAAAAATAAAAACCCAATCATTTGATTCAAATATCCTCCTTGTAACTCTCGTTCCCATATTTATGGTCAAATATTTTAATATCATCAAAATATAATATGCCCATATCCAAAAATAGTATTATATCCATGTTGTCCAAAAACAACTGCCTAAATATATGCTTGTTTTCCAAAACATTGTCAAAGTGAAAAGATTGTCCTCAAAATAGAAAATAGCATTAATAATCATTAAAAAACATATTTACTGTGAGAGGCATTTGGCCTCCTTTCACTGTTGTCCTCTTTTGATCTTTCTGTTACATCCTTAGGCTGATTGGAACCTTGAGGTTGGACTGCACTAATAACGTGAGAACAATCATCTTTAAGATGAAGACGTGAAGACACAAATTTGGAGGACTCTTTGGATGACTTGGAGGGAGTGGCCACTCATTTTCCTTTATCTTTCTCAGGCTTGGGAACATAAAATTTTATCCTCTTAATAGCATGAGAAGATTTCACTAGTGAGACAACATGATCATCTTGGGGATTTTTATTTTTTGGCGGTGGAGGAGGGGGTAATGGAAAAGACACAATAGGCCAACTGTGGTGACAAGAAGTAGGTTGATGGAAAATCTCTTTCCAACCATCATTGGAGGGAAGTTTTGGTTGCATAGACACATGAGGGGGAACATGAATACCAAAAACATTTGATTTGGTTGGAAGGGGGGTCTTTCAGGTCAGGGCTAGAGGATCCCATGGCCAACTAGGTTGAAGAGCCCAGCTTGAAAGAGTTGATTTAATTATTGTGGATTAGCATCAAAATGTATTGAAAATCGTGGCCTTCTATGGCCCCTCTTTCAATTTCCTCTGCCTCTATTGAAACCTATGCCATTGTTGCCCCTGCTAAAGAAGCTCATCCTAAAGAAATATTTCAACATGTCATGAAAACTCTAAACAGTCCATGAATCAATACTCTACCTAAATAAAATCAAAAGGTTGGCTCTATTATTCACCACAGAAGCACATGCAATCCATCCATCAACTTCTTAAAACTCAACAATCAATTTCCATTTGAACATGGAGTGGTAGGGCTATTGGGAAGATGAGGGGCTTATAATGTGCGAAAAATGGTAGCATGGATGGGAAACTTCCAACGAGTATTGTTCAAGTAAATGCAAACATAACAGAAACTGTATACATGCCCAACTTTTAAACACCAGTCATTAGCTTAGTCTTTTATCTTTCGCTATTAATCCTTTCTTTTTTCAAAATGAATTTAAATTTCATAATAATAGAACAGGGAATGCTTTAAATGTATTTGGGAAGGAGAGGGGGATATAATTAGTGAAAAAATGGTGTAATGAAAGGGAAAAACAATTATTGTTCTATTATATGCAATGATATCCAAAAAATTCCATCACCATCAATAAAATAATTGCCAAAATTTGTCTTTGTTTAGTAAGTCAAATCCAACACACAGTTGTTTTCATATCATCCAATATAAAACCCCAGGAAAGTTCCAGGACTATGAATTGTACAAATTTCCACTTCCTTTTCTTTTTATCAGCAAATATTTTAAGAAAGATTGTTAACAGAGACATTCAACACAATTAAAACCAGACTACATCAAATGTGCATGGGAGGCTGAGAATTGGACCTAATCCATTGACCTTTCACCATACAGTTCTTGTATCACAACTTTAATACTTACTGTGTAAACAGACTAGGTTCGAAACCCATGTGCAACTGGTGCTCATTTATTTTAACATTATACGGTTTTCAAAATCGACCAAAACCATTGTGGGTAATCAACCAACGAACCAAGATTTAATGCAAATAACAAATCCTCCCACTGTCAGGTTAATCGCTAGCATACATCAAGACCATAGTTTGAAACTCGTAATTTCCATACATTAATAGAAGGACCGAGGTCTGGGCGAACACAAAGGTGAAACCTTCACAAAGGATTTGTACCAAAAAAAACATTTAACCATCTCTTAACACAGACTTTCCACAAACCTCTCATGGCGGTCGTAAGGAAAATATATTCCCCAAACAGTTAAAAAATAATTTGAAGGAGCTACAAGTCTTCCAAAGATTGAGTACTAGCGTTAAGCAAAAGAACTTGTTCTTTTGTTTCACAGGGAAAATGAAACCCTTGAATTCTAATGAATGAAGATGAGTGAAACCCAAAAAACTTGCCATAAAGTTGCCAACATTCATAGAACATAAGAAATATACTTTTTGTAAATAAAGCAATAACACAACCTGAAGAGAAAGGAGTTTCAAACACTATCATCAACTTGAAACACTTGAATTCCAATAGGGAGAACCTCCACTTTAAATGTCATTACATAGTTGATACCCACATGCATTCATTTAAACTTCGGAAAAACAAAATCTGTAAGAAAATATAAGAGACAAAATTATGATTTTATTATGAGCGGAGATATATTTCATGGATGGAGCAGTAAGATCTATCATACATGTATGTAGAATTCCAAGAAAACTACAAGCACGACTATTCTTTCCAAGGCCGAGAAAAATGGAGGAAGCATTAGCCAAATCAATCAACCAAATGCAAACTAAGTGAGGGTGGTGACCTCGAGGTAGGGTTAGAGAGATGTGCAGTTGTTGTACATTGTATCTTACATTAATTCCATCAACCATATCCCAGTACAAGCACACCCAATACCTCCAACGCACAATCCACTATATTTTCCAAATAACAATTCAATACAAAGTCAAATTTGCCACCTTACATAAACCCCTAATTTTTATGTGTGTGATTAACACTTAGCACTAAATACATCTTATGTCCCACATTCCTTGCTAGGGAAGCTTTGCCACCTTATAAAACTTATCCAATGTCCATGATAATAACAAGAACATAAGAAATGGATATGCCATAACTATATATAGCCCATGCTTGGAGTTTAAATCAACAAGTCAAATTATATGTGTAGAAAAATAAACCAAGATGCTCATTAAAAAAAACATTCCCTTTCCTTTTTTTTTAAATTAAATTTCCATGAAACTCCATCATTCATCCAGAAAGCGATTTCGAATTTCAAATTGTCGAGTCATCTTGCAAGGTAGTCATGAGTGCAATCAAATAAAAGTGTCTTTCGTTATTATTCACATAATAGGGTCACACCTATTTAGTATATTATTAAATATTTATAATTAATAAGGCATTGCAACCCATTTGCATGCAGGGTCCATGTTGCGCTTTTGGGATGTCAACACACAATATCAATTCGAGTTTTACAAGAGGATCAAGCCACCTGAAAATAGAGTTCGGAAATGCTTGAAATTACAATGAAATTTTGAAAATTGTAAGAACCCTTAATATTATTTGTTTGACAACAATTGTAACATATTGAAATTAAGACTTTCTATTGATTCTACAGTGGCCATGCCAAATCTAACATACTAATATACTCATACTACAAATAAATGCAGAATATAAAAATACTGAGACCAAATTGGGTTGTGTAATTAATTTTCCCTTCAAAGTCTTGTGCTCCTTCCTTACTTTCGTTTGCTAATCACAGAGACTTCACCGGTACCTCCCAGTCAATTCTAGGGGTACTCTTCTTCCCCCTTTATCCCCCCAAGTTGCAAAGGGGTCAAGCACAAAACCAAAACACAATAGCTTCCTAGCTTGCCTCACAAGGAAGAGCCTCCACTTTTTTCACAAGCTTGGAGTCACAACTCTCACAAGTAAAACACAGTCAATCAAAATTCGATAGCATAACAGTGCTCAAGGTCTGATCCCCTTTTCCCTTCTACATCATTTGTTTTATAGAAATTTTCCTCATCGACACTTGTCCTCATGCACAAATATTTAACTTTTTAATTTAAATTTATTATTATTCACCCACATACTTGTCATACTCTCACCTAGTTGCACAAGTAATTACCAGATTTTATTTTATTTAAAAAAGGTAAAATCCCTCACATTTCCCAATGTGTTCCTATTTTCGCTCTTAGTTGTCCCTTTGTTCCCCAAAATCGCATTTAATGTGTGTCTCCTAACTAGATCTTAGTTAGAGTTGGATTAGGAGTCTTCTTCTAGTTAGACTAGTGATAGATTGACTCAATATTCTATTCTATGTACACCCATTCTCTCAAGTTATTATTTCTTTCTAATTAAAAAACTCTTTTTATTAATTTCATGCACACCTGCGCATTTTATCAAACCTTTGGATTTTACTTACTTTTTCCTAGAATTTGATTTATCTCAAATCTTTAACTCATGTCATAATTCATTTAGTCCTTTTATTTAAATTTAGATTTAGATTTAGTCTCAAACTTAGTCTTAGACTTAGGCTTAGACTTTTGTTAGGATTTATAATTAATAATATATTGTTTAATTAATTATTCGAATCCAACAAGGTCTAATCATTCCAATTTTTTCTTGGCCACCTATGTTTATTGACTCAAGTTTCGCACAATGTGGTGTTCCCTTCAATATACACCTTCGTGCTCCAAGGGTGCCACTTGAATTTGACTTATTTTGGAAGTTTCTCTGACCCTTCGGGATCAATACTCCATTCGGTCGACCTTGTGAGAGAATAAGGGATTCTAAGGAATAAGGGTTTTTCCTTATTGCATGCCCCATAGAAATCTTCATGAGTGAATGTCTCAGTCTTCCCTCACGACATCGTGGACCACTCAAACTAGGTAATCGTTAACCTATAGTTTTGGCCACGACAAGAATGCTAGTAGGTCCTGACAAGGATGTTGCCACACCTCTCCCTCAATGTCTAGTTTCTGTGCATTTCCCCTTTACTCCTTATGTGAGTCATATTAGCAAGCATCATCAAGTCTGCATCCACTGACAAAAACAATGTCAATAATCCATATATATAAATCATATTGAAATCAATCATACATCACATGTGCATAAAATGGAATACTCAAATAAATACAATCCACTCCCTGACTTAATCCGGAGTCCAAGGGAGTCCATCGATCCCATCAACATCCTTAACCTATCATGTGTCATGCATACTCAGGATGACTCATCAAAATCATATGCCAATATATATACTTCAAATTACAAAGATCACAACACATCATCATCATCATCATCATGTATAATCCAAAATCAAAATGAAATCACAATGTACCATAATCGGATCACTTGCATGCAAGTGTCCTCAAAGAATAAGTCAATAAAAGTGTGCTCAGTAGAGAGGAATGTTACATTGGCTAGCAGTAAATGAAATTAGAAACCCGCACGTGGAAAAGGTCTCATGGAAGTATCATTATTTATTTGCATACAACAGTGTACTACATGACTTTTGTTAGGATATTTAGACACTTAGGAGTTAGTAAGATCTACTTGGTCTATTGTGTCGTTAGGTAAAAGTGTGATTTCTAGTGTGTTTCTTTAGTATGTATTAGTATGCATTTGTAGTTAGGAAATCCGACGGTCACGATATGTTCCCGACATAGAGTGATCTGACGGTTCATACTCTCCTTGATCTTAACAGCCATTGATCCATGACTTAACACCCAATTGGTCCATGATCTTTATTTAAAGAGCATGGAGGGTCATTTTCCGATGATCGATTGTGAGAAACTCTCTTGTAAAATCTCTTTGTAATCTTTTTCTTTGCATAATAAACTGCTCCAAGTGGCCACGTTGGTTGGGGTCATGGATGTTTCCCCGTAGGGGTTTTACCATGTGAAAACATCGATGTGTTGATCTTTGATCTGGTTATGTGAGTGGTTACTGAAGTTTTTCTTCCTCTATTAGAATACTTGTGTTGTCTAACATGGTATCAGAGCCTCTTTGAAGACCCTCTCCTGTTGAAGATCGAGATCATGAAGCCGAGTTGACTCATATCCACTTTCTGTCATTTATGTACATTTCTGGGCTGAGAGGATTGTTCCATTGCATCTGGAGTGCTCGTTTTAGTCAAGAACACTTTTCGTTTCACTCGAAAAGATTTCTGTTTGCCCAAGATACGACCATTACAGTTAGATCCGGAGGTATAAAGCTTGAAAATGCATTTTTTTAAATTTTTGCAGAGTAGTATTTTGGTTTTGTTTCGGTTTTGTTTTATTTATTTCCATGTTTCTACTCTTTTAGATCTGCATTTGATCTTTGCCTCGCGCCCTGTGCGATCTCGAAAAATCAGAAACTGATAGGAAAAGGTGCATCTTCTGGGTAAGCTAACCGAGATCTAACCCTTGTTGTCATCGAGAAGCAAAATGTTTTTCTTGTGTGAAAAGAGTTTTTTTTTAGCATGCTCTCCAAGGCCATCTTCAACAACAAAAACAATAATGTCTTCAATGACGATGACAACAACAACAACAATCCTCCTTCTGAACATTACAATATGTTTTGCTAGATCATTTGGTTAAAATTTGCCTTACTAAGTAAGAGGTCTTGAGTTCAAGTCTCTCTTTTGTTACCTTTTTTGAAAAAGTTCATGCTAAAATTGTAAAGTGTATTTCATTTCAAGTATAAAAGTGAATCACTATAAGTAGCTTTAATATTTTATTTTAAAGTTATTTATTTTGCATGCAAATTTTCTATTATAAAGTAACTTCATTGTAAAAGCGATCCCCACTTCTCTTTATAAAAGTGGGTCACTTCATAAAGTAACTTACACAATCACATGGTCATTTGGTTACCGATTGTGCCTTTTTTAAAAAGGGCATAACTCTAACATCGGAAGTCTGTTTTTAGTGTCGTTTTTTTTAAAACCGCATAACTTTTCGAGATTTTTCCATCCAGATCATCAGTTTCAGTTTTTAAATCCACATTATCTGCATATTTAATATGGATTCTACAAGTATTGTCTTGCTTACCAACAAAAACTACTTCCAATGGAAATCTCATATGGAAGGTTTATTAAGAAGTAAAGGCTTGTACCAGATTACCTTGGGAAAGGAAAAAGCACCCACTGATGTTGATAAGAAAGCCAAGTGGGATAATATGAATGACAAAGCACATGGACTAATCGGAATTTTCATCTCTCCTGATTTAAGGTACCACCTTCAAGATATTGATGACCCCAAAGAAGCTTGGGACATGATTGAATATGTGTTTGGTAAACTCAATATTATTCAAGCACAACAGTTGAAAAATCAAATACTGACCTTGAGTCGAAATAATTTTTCTTGCCTTGCAGACTATCTATCTAGGTTTAAAACACTCATAATTTTATGTGAAGAATGTAAGATAAATATGGAGGAAGAGCGTTGCACCTATATTATTCTTTCTAAGCTAGGTAGTCCATATTTTGTGTTTGTATCTACCTTTTATGCCATGTGAGAGGCTCTAGGGGAAGAAGCTTATGAAAAACCCAGTCTTGAGTCCTTTTGTGCTTCTTTGATTCGAGAGGAAGATAAGCTTGTACAATTTGGAGTGATCAACACTGCAGGTCCCTCAAACAAAGCCTTAGTTTCCCGACAGAAAGATAAATCCAAGTATCCCAAGAAGCAACATCCTCGCTACAACAACAAACAACGGAAGTGAGCTGCTGTACCCTATACTATTCCTCTGCTTAGGTAGTCCATATATTTTGTGTTTGTATCTACCTTATGCCATGTGAGAGGCTCTAGGGAAGAAGCTTATGAAAACCCAAATTTTATCCTTTGTGCTTCTTCTTTCATCCGAAAGAGGAAGATAGCTTGTACAATTTGGAGTGATCAACACTTCAAGTCCCTCCAACAAAGCCTTAGTTGCCCATCGAAGATAAACCCAAGTATCCCAAGAAGCAAATAACCCTACACAACAACAAACAACATAAGGGTCCCAAACCCCGCTAGACAAATTTTAGCTCCTAATCGGGCAGACAAAGGAGCAAAAATAAAAGTAAGAATACTAACAGACATTGCAACTTTTTTTTGATAGCCATGGTTTTACGAGTCCAAATGTTTCAAGAAGATGGCAAATAGGGGTCGTTGATGAAGAAGCACAACATCTTTATTGATTCTACTTCTTCTTCCTCCTCTCATGCACATTTTATCGGGTTTCTCCTTCAATCTCAAATTCTACCTACTACTTCTTTCTTTTCAAGGAGTGGCTTATTGATTCAGAGCATCTCATCATATATGGCTAAGGATAAAGCCATACTTTTCTGGCTTCTAAATGAATGTAACACCAAGAAAAATATTTGTTAGTGATGATAGACTTTAGTGTTGTAGGATCCTGAACAACAAGTAGATAATGGTCATTTCCAATGATGTATTATGTTCCAAGTCTTTCTTGTAACCTTCTATCAAAAGATATATCAAATCAATCATTCAAGTGAAGGTAAACCACGGAGTTTTCACCCCACTAAGTTGTAATCAAGGATCTAAATATCCTAATGTTCTTGCAACTCGAATTGCTAATGATATTACTAAGTTGTACAAGTTTGAAAACTTTGGGTCATCTCTTTTTCAGCATCAGCTTTTGCTGCTCATAGCGATGACTTGCTGGAACTTTGGCATGAGCGGGTTTGGTCATCTAAACTATCGCTTTCATTGCAATTCAACTCATGTAATCAAATGTGATGGTGACCGGTCTTCCCCACATGCATAGATGGTGTTTGTGCCGTTGTTCTCGGCAAACATCATCGGACATGGACAAACGCGGCTCTTGGCACTTCAAAATCCCTCGGTAACTTGTTCACGTTGATTTCGTGTGGTCCAATTTATTTCTTCTTCGGTGCGGCTTTCAACTTTCTACTGCTGATGACTTTTCCAGTCTTACTTGGGTTTACTTCTTTAAAACTCAAGAGTGAAAGTTTTTGACAAGTTTTTGGTCCACAAGGCCCTTGTAGAAAAAAACTGGATACCAAAATTCAAAGGTTGGGTGTCGAGAATGAGGGGCAAATATGTGAACAATAATTTTACAAGCTAATGCACAACATTGTGGAATCCAAATGCAACACATCATTCCATACACAGGCTGTCGAGAAAGAACCGAGCATTAAAAGAAATGGCTAATTGTATGATCCAATCTAAGGGATTAAGTCTAGCATTACGAAGCCATCAACTGCGTAAATTACATATTAACGACTCCCAAAGGCTCCTGCGTATAACACCTAAGAAGCTTGGACTAAAATTAAAACCGATGTAAGTCACTTCCGTATATTGAAGTATAGCATGGGCTCAGATTCCCGATGAGAAAAGGAAAGAATTGCAGCCTAAAAGTGAGAAGTGTATATTTGTTGGTTATTCTAAAGATGTCAAAGGTTACGTGACTTCTTCAATCACATTGTATCGAAATTCATTATTAGAAGAGATGTTAAATTTGATGAAAATCTCTTGGCCCGCGAGCCTAATTCGGCAGTTGTAACTTCTTCGGCCTGCGAGCCATCTTCGACAAGTTTGTTCCTTCTTAGGATATGGTTTCTTCTTCAGATGATGATGGAGGGATGAAAAATCCACCTCCACTGCCACCTCCTCCGTGACAGTCCTTTTGAACTGGTATCAAAGACCAACTCCACTGGGCTCTAGATGGGTTTGTTCAACACGAAAAGAAGTTGGTGATCTTATCATGATCCTTCAAATCAATGTCGGACACATTCACAATTCCAACAAACCTCCATTGTTTTGGCTCAAGTTTCCCGTAAACTCATGATCCGTGACATTTGCGTAAGTCAAGTCATCCATTGGGATACAACAATGAGAATGAAGAGTATCGCTCTTTAATGGCAAACGGCACTTGGGATATTGTACCCTTCCAAAAGGATGAAAACTTGTTATATGCAAATGGGTCTACAAAAATAATACGAATGAGCAAGGAAATATTGTAAAAAAATAAGGATAGATTAGTCTACAAAGGATATTCCCAAGTAGAAGGAATTGACTATATTGAAACCTTTGCCCCTATAGAAAAAATGAATTGCATCCGCCTTGTTCTTTCCCTTTATCACCGACATAAATGGGAGGTCCATCGATGGATGTTAAATAATGCCTCTTGCATGGAGATTTTCAAGAAGAAATCTACATGGAACAACCTCCTAGCTATGTCCATAATGACTTAGCCTTGTTTGTCGCCTCAAGAAATAAATCTTTTAAGGTCTCAAGTAAACTCCCCAGCCAGTATGCTAATATGGATAGCTTTCTTATTGTCACTAGATTCTCTAGATGCCATTATGATCCTAATGTCTATACCAAGAAAGTAGGAATCCATATCATAATCATTGTCCTTTATGGTGATGACCCTATCCTTAGTGTGGTAGTGACTCAAAACTTTTAAACCATGTGGAAAACTAGTCTTAAGAAGAAATTTGGAATGATAGACTTAGTATTCTCAGACTATTTCCTTGGCCTCCAAGTTTTTCAAACCAATGAAGGAATTTTCTTCCCAAAGAGTGGGCATGCTTGTGACCTTCTTCATCGCTTTCACATGGATGATTGTAAAACCAACCCTTTCTTCCTTCCAAGAGTGGAGTCGCTTTCTTCCACCTATACTTCCTAGTTGATGTGACGCTGACGCCACCTCTTCTCAAAGAAGTCAGACCACCTCCCGGTCTTAACGGATCGCTCTAACTTCACCTTCGACGAAGTGGCTCTTTTGGATTCTCACTAGGAATCTTTGTTAAACCCAATTCATGTGTCCTCTTTCCCTCGCTACAAATTTAATGTGATACCGGTCTCTCTTCCCGACCGGAATTTCGGTTTCGGTTTCATGATCCCCCGTTGTCGAGAACCATCCCAATATCTCTGATATCCTGAAATGCTGAAATGCTTTAACAACGGTTAGTCCCTGTGGCTAACTTTTGTTCCATGTGACCACTATTTCATACGATCGCAGTTCCAAGTCTTTCACGATTTCAGGATTTTGAATGTTGAAACACATGGACCCCTTTTCCTCAGGATTCCCGATCCTCCAAATCTTGATTTCCCAAATGGTCTCCCCTTTCTCCTTCTCTCACATCTAGATTGTTGCCACGTCCCTCTAGAGATGGACGGTCCTTTCGCCACTTCGCTGGCTTCGAACTAAAATTATTATGGTTCTTTCCTGGAATCTCGTTTTGATTCCCCGGACTTATATGTCGAATGACTAACTGTCCCACACCGTAGAAGTTTTCCACCTTATCGTGGTTTCGACTTCGCAGCTTCCAAATGTGTGTTTTCGTCTCGATTCGCTAAACGCCAATTCCCGAAATGTCGGGAGGCTTCTCGATCTCCACCACGTGGTCCCAACCGGGATGGCGATGTACCCTCATCATTCACGACATTTTGTGAAGTCACCGTCAATGTCCTCTTGTCCTCTTGAACCCCAAAATCTTGACATGCAAAATGTCGACGGGCTCTTGATTGTCGCCACCTATCTCAACTAATGGACGGTCCCGATTCGGGCCTCGGATTGGACTCACATTCCCCTCGATGTTGTAGTTTATAAACTTAAAACTCCCGTAGCAAAATACCGACAGTGCTTGATCTCCGCCACGCGGTCCTAACAGATGTGGATCTGCTCCAAATCAAGATCGGGTTTCCACCTGCTAGTGGACCCGATCTCCTCGTCTCTAGACTCCTCAATTCTCACTCGGTGTTCGATATCCCGACGCCAGACCTTTCATCAGCTCAGCGAGATTTTAACCCTCATGCAACTCCATTCAGATCCTACGGCTGACGGGTAATTGGGTGAGGATCCAACGCTCACGATCTCCTGAGCTTGAAAATCTGGAAACAACCGTGAACCTCCTCGCTTCTTTGCCAGATCGGACGGCTGGCTGGATTTCACTAATCCTCTACAATAAATTTGATCGCTCGCCTCTTCCCTTCGGGACGACTTAGTATGTCTCAATCCTTTAGTCTTCGGCCCCACTTTCAAGAACCTCCTCGCATGCATTCCTTAAGTAAACCCTCAATCAATTCTGTTGAACTCCTTTAACTTTTGTGCACCTTTGCAACACAAATCCTTTCCACAGCTTCTTAGGTTTCAAACCTCGGATTCAAGCTTGGTCTCTGTGTAACACATTGCACGTAATTCTATGCCTAATCGCACTTTTGAGGGAATGAGAACAAAGCTAATCCTCTCGACCTTTCGGAGACAAACCTCTAAACCCTTTTGTCAACGCACTCATTGCAGACAATTCAATCAAGGCCCTGTGTAGAACCCTCGCCGATAGAGAAACAATTGAAACTCATTTCCTAACTCTTTTTCTCTCAAACTTCAAACATTTAACAAGAAATCATCCATACACAAGATAGAAAGAAAAATGTATAAATGTAGTTATAAATTTATGAACATACCATCTAACATACACATACAAGAAACAACTACAAACGCCAAGGGAATCTTTGAATTAAGACTTCTTTCTATTAACTTAATCAGACATGGGTGTTTTTCACCATGCTTCTCTCGCTCCAACTCTCAGATGCTCTCTTCTCTTCTTCTTTGGAAATGTTCTTCACTACTATGCCCTCAATTGGCATCCTCCTTCTATGTTAAAATTACACAATGAGGGTGTCTATATCCATTTTCCTCCTCCACTCCTAAACTGTCAACTTTTAGAATTCAAAGCTACCTACCAACATAAATGCCTTCACCTACTATGGACGAGAAGATCGCCAAGGTCCTTTACAATCTATAAATACACCTCTCCTTAACTATCACGTTTATGTTTTGGTGCATTTATCTTCAAAAGTTTTTAAATAATTTTGTCATGTGTCTAAAATGTGTTGGCGCTGTCTCCACTGGCTGGACATTGGTGATGCTCCCAGATCATGATACCCATGTACCGCCGCTAGTTGGTATCCCTCTTATACTTGACTCATACTTGCCCCGACATTTCATTTGTTGTACGTCTTGTTGCCCGGGATATATGAAAAACAACCATGAAAAAGCCATTGGAAAGCAAATTTAAAAGGATACTTCGCTATTTTTGTGGTACTGTTTAGTTTGGGATGCATTACAGTTCATGGGGGACTCTTTATTGGTTGGTTTCACTGACTGCTTGGGTCAGGACTCGAGTGATCGAAAGTCTACTGCGTGTGTTATGTTTTCACCTCGGGTTCGGGGACTACTACTTGGGCCTCAGAAGAAACAACAAGTTATTTCACTTTCTTCAAGAGAAGTAGAGTACCGAAAGCAGCGGTTAATTCAAGTCAAGAATCCTTGTGGCTTCACAGATCCTTAGAGTTTGATTCCAAAGACCAAAGATCCCACTCCTAACCTTTGGTGTGACACCGAGTGTCACCTAAGCTCGCCAAAGACCCGGGGCCAACATCAGCAGAAACACATCGAAGCCACACATGCACTTCACTTAAAGCTCATTCATGATCAAGTTATTAAAGTGCTCTTTTTCCCTACAAAATATCAAGTTATAAACATTTTCACAAAGTCTCTTACGTAAGTGAAGTTTTCCAAACTTCATCTATGTTAGGAGTTCAAAAAAATTGTCATTAAGGGGATAGGCCCCCAATGCCTTCCTTCCGGCCTCCTATTGTGTCACCTTTTTAAATCTTCCAATCCCATCCCAAGTTGTTCTTAAGGGGATGTTAGGATATTTAGACACTTAGGAATTAGTAAGATCTACTTGGTCTATTGTGTCGGGTTGGTAAAAGGTGATTTCTAGTGTGTTTTTAGTATGTAGTTATGTAATTTGATGATCATGATATGTTCCCAAAATTGAGTGATCTGACGTTTCATATTATCCTTGATATTAATAGCCATTGATCTATGGCTTAACACTGATTGGTCCATGATCTCTATTTAAAGAGCATGGAGGGTCATTTGTCGCATGATCCATTGTGAGAAACTCTCTTGTAAAATCTCTTGTAATCTTTTTATTTCTACTATATATCAAGCCCAAGTGGCCGTTGGTCGAATGGATTTTTCCCCGTAGGGTTTTTACCAAGTGAAAACATCAGTGTATTGATATTTGATCTATATGTGTGAGTGGTTGTTGAAGTTGTTCGTCCTCTGTTTGAATACGTGTGTTGTCAAACAACTTTACATACATTACATAAAAAAATGGACATCAATCATGATGGCATGAGGCCCTTCACACCAACAAGTTGATCTTATTCTTCATCCATAGCCTTAAAAATTTACCTCATGTGTTGATCATCTTAGATCCTATGTCGATAACCAATTGTTCTTTTTTCAGTCCAATTCGATCCACAAGATCCTTCCCTAAGAGATGTACACAAGTAATCCATGATGAAAAATAAGAGAAAAAGAAGTTATAGAAGTGATTCTCCACAAGTGTAATTTATGATTTTCTAAGAGGGATGTGATATCCTTCTTATATGAGGCAAACCTAGCTTTAAAACCCTCAAAGCCCCTAAAATTATAAAATATCATTGATACAAGTTGAATAGGTCATGGTCGACTCCCAAAATAGCCTCAAACATAATTAGAACATGCCAATGCACTAAAATGTTCCCTCAAAAGTGACATGTGTGAGTGTAAGATGCCACAATGAGGTTGAAATCATGTTATATAAGGGTGCAAGAGCCCAAAGACCATATCTCATCATCAAAAGGTGCAAAGTATGGTGAAAAGTCACACCTCCTCATCAAAGGTCACATCTCATCAAGCCATACACCAACTCATCATCAAAATGGATGTCATCATGGTAGTTCATCCCCTCCATCATCAAATCATCACAGCAGTGGAATCATCATCACTATGCTTTAATGCCCAAGGTGAAAAAACCAACATCCAAGGTGAAAGAAGGGTTCAACATCCCTCCCAAGGGGTGTCCAATCATCTTCAAGTGCAACATCCTCAAATCAAACCCTAACATGCTCGAGGGTGCATTGTCCAAGGTGAGGGAGCTTGTTCCCATCCGGAATTACACCGCACATCTCAGCCCCATGTCCACCGCCCAAGGTCCACAATAGGTGTGGGAAAGGTTTTCAAGCATGCCAAGTCAACAAAGGACCTAATGCCTCTACTTCAAGTGTGTATTTCCTTTGAAAGTACATAGCATCCTGCACTACCATAAAACACTTCAAAGGACCATGTCAAGGTGCATAGTGATAGAACAAAGTCCAAAGAATCAAATAAAACCAACAACTATAAGATATAAGAGCCATTAGAATCATAAAAGTAAGTCACCACTTAATAGAAAATCCATGTAAATCCATTCACAGGGTATCTTCTCCAAACTTCACATTAGCTCAAGACTTTATGAAATTTGACAAGTTTAGGTATAATTGCACCATCAAAGACCCCATTAGGTGTTTCTAATACCTAGGGTAGAGAGAGATAGCTCTGAAACTATCAAAGTGTAAGTATAGTGAATGAAGTGGCATTGGGTTTACTTTATGGTTATGGAGTCATTGACATGCATGGTAATTGTGCTCCGTCCATCTCCATGAGCACCATTGTAGAGGGAGCACTTGTTGCTTGAGATAATCTTTCCCTGTATGTGTATTCCAAACCCCTTTCATGCCTTTTGATATTATTTTATTACTTTGCAAGTACCCTTTTCAGGTTTCAAGTATCTGTTTTACTGTGATTAAGTCCTTTTAATTGATATGCATTCAATGCATTAGGACTAGGGTTGATTGCCTCATAGCGAGGGGGTAGAGTTAAAGATTACCTTGAGATTTTGACTTGGTCATTCATCATCCCATTACTTATTTTGTATTTTATATCATTCTTTTACTTTTTTTATTCATTTTTTTCTAGCAAATACATCAACCTCGACATTCTATCACTTCTTCTCATTATAGGAATGAACTATAGCCATTTTATGTACATATGTAAATAAAAATATATTAGTACACTATGGAAGGCCCCATGATGAAAAGTGTTAAGTAAGAAAGGGAGCAGTACATTACGCCTATCAAGGCCTCTCAGTAGTACCCATGTTCCACAAGAGTGACAACACCGGACTAAGACACAAATGATGCATACCAAGGTAAAACAAGGGAAAAAAATACTAAATCAATTCTAAGGATCCATTATCCAAAACTTCAACCCATGATCCTCAATTAATGCCTAATGCATTAAATGTAAAACTTTATATAAAACAATGACTAATGTACATCATGTGTGTTGGACCACCATCATCAAATGAACCATGTTGATTAAGTGAAATAATTTGAGTTGGATGAGGGAGGGAGGCATCTGAGGTGTTTTTGTCTATGGAGAATAATGATCATCATCATCATCATCAATCATTTGCCTTCATCATAGCCATGATACATGATCTCCTCTAGTTACCACCTCTAAGTGAGAAGGGGTAATAGGTTTTAAAGGGTTTCTAATGTGCTTTTGAATTATTTTTTCTTATTTATAATATTTGGACATATTTTTCTTCCTACATTAGTAAAGAAACAATTTAGTGCATATACTTAGAACCCCACAACAAAAAATCTTACATAAAAATTATATTTTCTGTAAATATCATATCATTATAAAACATATATTTTTCCATTGTGTCCTCATCCCTCACTTCCTACAAACAAGTTCATGACCAAATAAATTCATGCATTTATACAAACAATAGACATGATATTGAAATGAAATCTCAATATATAGAAGTGGAAATCCAAATTCCTTGATCATTCAATTAAGTTGCAATTATTTCTTTGGTTTTTTGCCTAGTTTGCAATGTGGTGTTTTTACTCTCATGGAACTATAGATTTTTCATGGATATATTGTGGAACTTATGCCCTCACGATGTCGAGTTGTAGGCCTCATAGATTTTGCAATATGATCTCCTTTTGAATAGGATTTGTAGAGCTTCTCTTTTGTAACTTTAAATTGTGGTTTCAATCAATGCTACAACTTGGATTAGAAATATTCAAGCACTCCCATAGATTACTTTGGCTTGTTGGGATATTAGACATTAGGAGGTTTCTCAAAACCAAGTTGGTTTGATGCACTAGTTATATGTTCTTTTAGTGTGTTTCTAATGTATGTTTTTGTATTTTAGTGATCTAATTGTCATCGTTATATCTTGTACCTAGGTGATTTGATGATCCTCTTAGGGATATTCAATATTAGGAGGTTGTTGAAAACCAACTTGGTTTGATGCACTAGTCATATGTGCATTTAGTGTGTTTCTTAAGTATGGTTTTGTATTTAAGTGATCTAATCGTCATTGTTATATGGTGTACCTAGGTGATTTGATTATCCTCTTATGCTTGATTATATTAACACTTGATATGTCTCATTTCATTGCAGTGATGCATGATCTCTATTTATATATCATCTAGGGTCATTTGTTTTTACTGCATTGGTATGATGTTGCATTACGAAGAGTATAATGATGGGTTGTAAGCCCTTCTTGAGAAGTGATACAACTTTTCTATTGCTCCATGGATGTTTCTCTATCTGAGGATTTTACCACGTAAATGTTGGTTTATTGATCTTCCATGTGTATGAGTTATGTATCTATGGTGTTCATTCTTTGGTTTCTTACTTGTGATTTCTCAACATGGTAGGAAAGGGCTCATGAGGTTAACACATGTTTTGTTCAAATATTGAGGTAGCTTGTGACAATTACATAGGGTCTTTCAAGTTCATGGAGAAGTTATTGTTTCGTCGGTATTATTGGCCCTAGCAGACATTGAGTATTAGAAGAGCCTTAGAGTCGTTCGTCTATTTATAGAATATTCATACCTTTAGAGCCCCTATTATTATCTCTTAAATATATAATATTGCTATTCATTTTTGGAAAAATACATGCATTGTGGATAAATATTAACCATTCAATTAAGTATAGAACATTTTTTATAGTTAGATCTACATTTCAATTTTGTTGAAATAGGTATTTGTTTGCCTTAGACCTAAATATTTCACTCAAGCTAGTGGTGGTTGTCCATTTTAAAAGGGGTAAAATATGTTGGTTTATTAATTTTTCGATTTGATATCTTTTTGGCCACTTCTTCATTTTTAGTGACATTTTTCTTGGTCTTATGATGGGATTGTTGCTTTCTGAATAAACGCTTGTGTGCATGAGACTCTATAAGGCTTAATATGGCCTCATGTGGTATTGACATCATTGTTTTCTATCCATTTTTCTAGTGGCTTTCTAACTATTTTTGATGTTTTTTTGTAGGGTTTGTGTAGTGTTTCGGAGCTTCCTTTTTATTGTGTTTTTGGTGGTCTTGAGGTGGGGGGGTTCACGAGGTCTCCACTAAATCAACCTAGGGAATCGTACATGTGTTCGTGAGATACTAAATAATATCTCTAACTTTAGTAGATATTGATAAATATGTCCCAAAATCCTTTTGTTGAACTCCCCTCTCAATACATCTTTTCAATTAAAAAAAACCTATATTTTCACTAGATATCACCTATTTTTACCAAATACCCATTTTTATAACCCCCAATACCTATAAACGCCCCCATACCCCACACACCCTCCCTAATACCTACAATATATTAACTCTACTTTTCACAATTTTAAAACATACCTTTATGAATGAAAATGATAAGATATTGGTCAACAAGGTGAATCCCCTGTGGGGTGGGGGGTGCTCTTCTTAGTGGGACTTGTTTAATGTGGCCCCTCTCTTCTTTTATGATGGGATGTTGATTTCTTGGTACTTATTTTTTTGGGGGTATGTGATCTCCTCCCCCGATCCTTGTTTTTTTGGAGACCCGCATCCTCCATGTGAGTTCCTCCCACCCTTCGCCTCAGTGATTGTGGTAGCCCCTTGACTGTCAATGGTTTCTCAAGACAACACTTCCATCATAGTCAACCATTGCCACTCTTGTGGACCGTGCTTTGGAGACTACGAGGTTAGGGGCATTACCTTGACAGTGGTTACCTTCTTTAAAACAAAGTGCAATGATCATGGCATGCATCAATGTTTATTACATGGATATTCCACCTTGGTAATGGCATTACCCTCCTTTGGGGACCTTTCCACCCACATAGAACAAATACCTAAAAACAAAATGCTAGATTTTACCTCAGTTTCTCTTGAATCTGGTTCCCCACAATAATTTTGCATTCAAGTATAAGTTGCAACAAGTTAGAGAGATGGCATAGCAATAGAGGAAGAGTGGAGGCACATGATAGTTTTCTAGTAACCAATGAGGATGCATGCAAGAATTGACCTTTAGTTATTTCCAATTCAAGAGTTATTTTTCTAAATTTAGTTTGGTTTTGTCATAATTAGTAATTTCGAGAATTAGATAGAGGAGGAATTGATCCCAAGAGTAGGGTGAGGGCACATTGCATGAGGTTACCTATTGTAAAATTTGGCACAATTATTTGGGTGCTTAGCTCATGCATTCCATCCACGTTGAGAATTCCTACCTAGGGGCCTAAAATAGGTCAAGTCTCATTGGAAACCTTATGCCTAATTCTATATATAGGTAGATAGGGTCCCCTCTGTGTGATCAATATTTTCAGTTTATCAATAAGAGTGTGTGCAATGTTTTCCTTTTTTTGAGTTAATTAAGAAAAATAGAAATGATTTTGTGTGTGCTTCAAGTTCTTTCATATTGTTGTTTATACCTTGTATTTAGCATATGTGTATTCAAATCTAGTAGTGGAAGCATTTTTAAGAGTTCCTTAAGTTTTTAAGGTTTTCTAGGTTTAATAATTGTAGGTTTGATCACCATGTACTAAAATTTTAACATACTATTAGAACATTTTTTATGAAACCTTGTAAGAATTTGTGTATCGATAATAGTGTTTCTACCTAGGATAGAGAGTTTTTGGAAGGGTTTAGGGGTGGGATGCTTGAGATATGTGCTTGAGAAAAAAACTATGGAAACATGATAGGTTTTTTTAGGTTACTAATGTGTTTGGTTTAGGTTTGTTCTCGAAGATGCAATAATGACTAGGCTTGGTCTCTGAGAATTTCACATGTTGGAGGGAACTTCTACTTTCATACCTTGGAAGTGTAGGCTACATAATATCTTGGAGGAGTTTGATATTTCAAGTTTCACAGAGACTAAGATTGAAGAACCTACCAATCTCTTGTATCTGGCATAATTTGAAAAAAAATGTGTCCAAGGAAAAGTGAGTCATCCTTTACTTGGCGAAGGATCATTTGATCCCTCACATCATTGGGAAGACAACTAGTAAGGAGAGGTTTGATTCTCTAGTCACTCTATATTAGAGTGAGAACATTGATTAGAAGATTCTTATGAGGAATAAACTCAGAGCCACATGGATGACCAAGTAAGATATTGTAGTTATTTATTTGATGAATATTACCAAACACCGTGATCAACTTGTAGAAGTTGGAGAAAAGGTCAAGAGTAAAGATTTAATACCCATAGATTTGAATGGGTTTCCATCTTATTGGAAACCTTTTGTTCGAGGTGTATGTGTCCAATATAATCTTCCCACCTTTCTAGAATATATGGGATGATTTCATGCAAGAAGAGATGATATTGGAGACAGTTGCAAGTATAAAGGGGAAAGAGAAAAATCTAGATATCATTAGTATCATGAAGAAGGGCATCCAGAAACAAAGATGTGGGAAGGGATATAAATGAAAGAAATATGACTCAAGTTACTCTAATCAAAGGAAGAAGTAACTGAGCCACATCAAGTGTTTCAATTGTTAGAGGTTTGACTACTATGCTTCTTAGTGTCTTGAGAAGAAGAAGGGGAAGGGAAAACCATAGCAACAAAAGCAATTTGTAGGGAGTGAAAAAGACTCTAATTGAGTGGATGATATTGCATCCAAGTTTGATAAAACCTTCTCCATGGTATCAAGCCTTTTATCTAACACTTTGTTTGGTATCACAATAAGACTTTTAGTAAACTTCATAAGCGTGATCGAGATATACAATTGTAACTTTTTTATGATGCCACATATCTAGTAGTACGGGTGCGATCCATTTAATTCAATATGTCCTAAGGTGTTGTTCTTGATATTAGTGGTGTTTTATATGTACCTCATTTGACTATAAATTTGCTATCAGTTTAAGTTATGATAGACCTAGGATATGACACTAAGTTTAATGAACCAACAAGTTGTCATCTAGAAGATATCCTAGATCTTGGTTGAGTTTTGGTTAGAGGTATTCAAGAGAGTGGTCTATATAGGTTGTTGGTGAATCCAATGAGAAACTTAGTTCATTGTAACACCCCTCCCTATGTTAACCTTCATTCAAATAACTATTTCATGTAAGAACAATAATTTAACTTTCACAAAGTGTGTAAGTTGAATTACTTAGTATTATATGGATATTTTTTAAAACCCATTGTACAATGTTGTTATAAGTCATATTAATCTAATGGTAAAACAAATAAACTTATTTTCGAAGTTGTTTGTCGGATAATCCACAGTTGGTGTCATTTTTTGTCGACGTTTCAAATCCGAATCGGGATTCATCATCAGGACTAATCGTCCAAGCAAGCATTGAAATTTTATAGGAATTTATGGAATTGCCTCTATAACATTTATTTGCTTCTCTTCACCAAGATTACTATAATCATGGATTTTGTATACAAGCAAACCAACCTAACTCCCAAATTGGTTTTCTAAAGTGTAAGGATCTGCGTCGTTACGACAACCGTTCAGTGATAGGTGCAAAAAAAAAAAATGTTTTGTGTGTTTAAGGTGTGTGTGCGCGTGTAGAAGTAACCACATAATTGACTCTACGTCGCCACTTGACGACCAACAATACGCAACCACGACAAAAGTAAAACTGACCACCCGCCCGTCCTACCCTGCAAGGTTAGGACCTCCAGGACACATAATCAACGCTCAAGCCCAGGTTCCCATCGTCTTTAACCATTTAAGGCCTCAGGGCTGGCGACTGTTCTGAGGAACATGGAGGTGTCTACATCCCACCCGACGCCACAGACCAAGCAACCAATCGATCACAATCAGTACAACATAAATAAGAAGAATGATTGCGCCCCTTACGGAAGGCGCATGACAAGGACTCTGACAATGAACCCCAAAAGTCAATATTATTTAAATGAATCAACAACCCTTATTTATTAACTCTGCATAGTTT
>SNQJ01S0157567.1:8421-25788 GCA_010110895.2 Picea sitchensis
CCACATGAATAATTCACATCAAGTATCCCCTTCAAATTTTACTAGCTTAGGAATTTATGTAAGTTAGAAATTTTGAATATCGAAGGACCTTCATCTAACCCTATTGTGTGTTCCAACTAAATCAGTGAAAGAAAATAACCCTTCAAGAGTAAGTGTGATAGTGGTACATGTTGGGATTACTTCATGGGTTATGGTTCATTGAGTCCATTTATATGAGCTGCTTTCTGGAGGGTTCACTTTCTCTTGAGTCACCACTTTCTAAGTGATAAATTTTTCCAAACACCTTAATATGCATTTTTATGTGTCTTCTTATCATAATTTCAAGTCTCCATTATAAGGTTTCAAGATATAGCATCACTTCTTGGGATCGGGTTGAAGGTGGAAAGGGTAGAAATAAAGTTTGGATTGGATTTTGAGAGTCCTTTGATATTTTTTATTTTTTTATTCTCATTATTATTTGTTTATTATTCTTTTTCCATCAGTTGCAATCAACCTCTCGGCCTTTATCCCCTTTTCTCATGAGAGAATGGACCAGCAACCATTACCAAAGTTTAGTGCACTGTGACAGGCTCTAGGATGGAAAGTGTTAAGTATGGTGGGGAAATGGAACATTACCCTTGTGAGATCCCCCTAGTAGTACCCATTTTCCCTAGGTGGTGACAAAACAAGAATAGGGAACATATGCTGGCCACCAAGGTGAAACAAGGAAACAAACATAACTTCTTGAGTTAGTGATCCATTATCGAACTTCAACCAATGATCCTCATTCACATTTCTAGTAAATTAATAACAACACTTTACATGAAATAAGGACTAACATACCTCATGGTGACGTTGGATTACCATCGCCCATACATTGAATTGATTGGATGTCACGACCTTGACTGATTTGSAGTAAAAGAGGTAATCTAAGGGGGGATTTTGGGATTCCATCTATGTACATGTTGATTATCACCATGTTCAGGATCATTGTATTCATTGTGGGGCATGAGACAYGATCTCCTCTAGTTACCCCTAGGCATGGGGGGGCAAMATATAGATCCAACATGGAGACATGTGCTCACCATAGAGTGCATGAGAACCTCAACATCTCTAGTTATCCAAGAACCACAATCCTGCATCCAGTTCTCACAACACTAAAAATTTAGTAGTAAAGGTGAGGGATGTGATCCAAYGAGGTTAGTAKTAAATTGAAAAAATCAAGTTGGAAAGAAAAAAATTACTATGACTATACATGATAAATAAACAATACAATGAACAATGCAAGTACCTAACACAGATGCATAATATGAAAAATGAGAATGCAATGTATATGCAAGAGAATGAAAATATATAGTAACATGGATGCATGATGTGAACACATGTACAAATGTAATGAAATATGAAAATTCCCTACCTACCCTATCTAATATAAAATATAAGAAAACCTAAAATTTAGGTATAATAATAGAACTAGTGAATTCATCCCAACATTTAATCAAATTGAAAATTTATACCATTGTTCCTAATTACAAACAAAAGAAAAAATATATCAAGAACAAAATAATCACGAGTCAAGATAACCACCAAAACAGAGTAAAAAATAGAATCGAGCTCAAGAGGGTGGGAGGGAGGAACAAAATTATGCCAAGACACATTCCCACTAGATTTCTCAATCCATATTTGAATATGGTTGTGATAAGACAAAATCTCATAGGGATGACTCAAAGGCTCCAAAGTTTTAATATTTGGGCTCTCATCACTCCACAAGGCTTGGGATTGAATGAAAATAAATTTGAAGGATGCTCGATGATCATCCAAGGATGGGATGAATGAATACTTGAACATGGGTAAAGATATCAATAAAAATGTTTTCTCACAGTGTATGGCTTGTTGGTATATGTGAAATTGAAAATCCTTGCAACAAACCATAGGTTGAAAATAACTTCTCCCCATAGGTAAATCACAATCGACAGAAAAACTCCTAGCTGTATCTTTAGTGGATTGACAAGATGAAAAAAGAGAATGTTGGAAACTCTTGTCATGAAAATATTGTTCTAGGTAAGAAAATATTGTTCTAGGTAAATTATGTCCTCATATTCATCCTCATGGCATAAAGGTGTTTGAAAACCATATTCGTAGAATAAATCCAAGTGCTCAAAAGAATGTGTGTCAAACCTTACAAGATGTGACTGGAAACCATTATGACAGTGTTGCAATAAGTCATCCCTAGGTGGTTGTAACAAGTCAATGATCATGTCATCTTCATTTTGAAAAACATGTACATTATCAACATATGGTTGTTCTAAAGACACCACTTCTATATTCTTTATTTGAAAACAACCCTCAATATCGTAAATGGGATCTCCATCAAACCCATAACAACTCATGTCCCATTTATGTCTCCCAACATGTATCACATCATCACTTTTATTATAGCATGAAGGGTCTAATTCATCCAATGGTTCCTTTATAACCTCCTCACTTTCCAAATAATGAAATGAAGCAACATCAAAATATTTTAAAGGGAGTATAACTTACCACATTCTCTTCTTCATGTGAAAGAGGAATGGGATATTGTATGACTTCATCTTCATTAGATAGAGGAGAAAATATCGATGCATTTTATTATGAGGGGTTTCTTTGTGATTTGGTTTTCAACATGGCATGTTTCATCAAAGAATTATTCAATAGGTTCACAAGGAATCTCATGTTCTACTTCATGTATTTGGTGACCTTCCTCATGAGGTGCCTCTTCAGGGTCTCATTCTTTAATCAAATTCATTGTCTTCAATGGAATAGTGAGTTGATTCTTGCTCCTCTTTAAGGTTTTGGTAACCCTATTCAATTTCTTGTTCCTTAATGAACTCTTCATCTTCCTCAATAGAGTTAGAAAATAACCCTTCCCTTTGGAGGGCCACTATGATATTTTGGAGAATACATTCATGTCTTTGTGTTATCGAGGCCCATTGTTTGATAAATTATTTGATGAATATGGTAAGATAAGATATACTCTTCGGATTGAGAGTACACTTAACCCAACTCTTTTGTCTCATTTCGAGAGAAAAATATATATTATTAGCATATCTCGATGTGTCACATTTATCTCTAAAACATACTTTAATAAATTCATTACATGAGTAGAAAACAAGGATGGACTACCATCAAATTTCAAAAAATTAAGCCCCAAATCCATAGAATAGTGATTTGGGTATCTTAGAACA
Source organism: Picea sitchensis (assembly GCA_010110895.2). Taxonomy (NCBI): domain Eukaryota; kingdom Viridiplantae; phylum Streptophyta; class Pinopsida; order Pinales; family Pinaceae; genus Picea; species Picea sitchensis. The sequence continues at coordinate 11,625 of SNQJ01S0157567.1, forward strand.
TTTTTAATGTCCAGATAAGGAAACATTTCATGAATTTCCCATGGTGTTAGCACACTGTAATTTGCCCAAAGCTGTGGAGGAAATCACAGAGGTAACATCAAACCACTTGGAGTCTTGGATCTATCCCTCCAGTACTCAGAGAGGGGCTCTCTCTAAGTCTTGGAGGGCTATATCCAGGACTCCAAGTGGTTTGATGTTACCTCTGTGATTTCCTCCACAGCCTTGGGAAAATTACAGAGTGCTAACATAGTGGCAACCATATTGGGGACCTTACTCAGAAAAGTCTATCAAGTTCTAGGTTTGATTACTGATGGTGGATAATGATCAAACACAAGAAGGATGAATCATCCACCTGACGACTCCAATCAACTCCAGATCAGTTCCAATTCAAAGACTCCATTGGAGGAAGAACCTGAAACATGACAAGACAATATGAAAGGATAAGGTATTTAAGATGGAAGTTTATCTAAGATATGATAGGTTTTATTTTTAATTATTTCTTCCCTTCTCATGATCCTGATCCACATGATACTGCCAAAATTTATGAAGAGCATGTTCAACTTGATGAGCCTCAAGAGGTTAATCCTAGTGTTATGATCCCTTTTCATACTCCGCTTGTAAAAATATAAGAAATATACAAGCATCTTGTCTTACCTCCCATACTCCATGATTTCCCTGCCAATTATTTCAAATATCTCCCCAGATTTGATGAAGAATATGGCTACATCACTGTTGAAAAACACATTCAAGGTTTTTAAAATTATCTTGACCTTTTTGAGGTGGAAAAAAGTGATGTTAGTATTAGGCTCTTTTCTTTATCTTTGCCAAGTAAATCTAAGAAATGGTATAAATATCTGCCAGCTGCAAGCATTCTCAATCAGTTTGTGAAAGTTTTCTTGGATCAATGGGTGATCAAGAGGAATCCCTTCCTCATTTTGGAAGAATATGATCACTTGAAAAGACAGCCAGGAGAAACAGTCCAACAATTTTCAGCCAGGTTCAATCAAGTCTACCATTCAATGTCGGTTGATATAAAACCTCCTCATAATTTAGCTTTCTTACACTATCCATATGCCTTTGATACAGAAATGGCATTTTAGTTGAGGTACAGAAACACCACAACACTCAAAGAAATGCAAGATAGTGCAATAAGTGTGGAAGCCCATTTGTTGATTAAAAGGTTAAAGTTGGAGACATAAGACATAAAGAACAAAGAAAAGGAGCATCTGACATCCTCAGAGGAGAAGCTAGACATTATGGCAAGTACAATGGAAGAAATTTTGCACAGGATTATCATAAGAGAAGAAATTGATGTTCAAAGACACTGTGTTCCGTTAGTTGTAGAGAAAGAAAGGGTCATTGTTCCAAAGACTTTTGCAGCTCACCCTTGGTATCATAAACCAAAAAATGATTGGGATATGTGCGTAAGGTGCATGCTTTTGTTTTTTGTTTTATTTGTTTTTATTTATTATTTGTTTTTGTTTTTATTGTATTTTGTTTTAATTTTTATTTGTTATTTAGTTTTACGTGTTTTTATTGTATTTTGTTTTAATTTTTATTTATTATTTAGTTTTACGTGTGTTTCTTTATTTGTTTTTTAATTGTTTTCTAATTGTTTTATTATTATTTTATTTGTTATTTAAAGTTTGTTTTTTTAGTTTAATTATTTAATTAATTATTGTTAATTAGTTACAAGACTAGGTTTTAATTAATTATTAATTAATTAGTAATTAATTTATTATTAACAACCCTCACCTAGTTTTACTAATATAACTACACTAATCTAATTAAATTAACTTTATTATGATAATTAGCATTAAAAAATGCCACTAACCATTTATTATTAACCCAATGTTTTCTTATCCTAAGCTTGTTTATTCATGTAGGGACAAAATTTGGCGGACGGGTGAAAATATGGAGGGTGGGGAAATGAAATGTGCAATAGGGTGATGAAGGATCATATGAAAGGGATGGAGGGAAAAATGAAATCAATCGAGCCCAGCAAGCCAGATGTCTTTGTCACGAGAGAAATGCCAAATAGGTAGCTGAAGAATCAACTCACCTATGATTATAGGACCCCAACACATGGTACCATCATTCCATTACTTAAGAGTATGGAACCTTACAAGGTCAAGAATATTATGACACCTCAAAATATATCAATGGAGTCGCCATATGGCCCCTTTAGGATCATCAAAGGTAAGTGAGGGATTCTACCCTCAGTGCAGTTTCTAGGTAAACTTGAGTATAAAGGATTTGTGATAAGTTTACCAGAACGATATCGTAGGAAGAATGAATTGATTCTCCGCAACAATGGTGAAAAAAGGTTTCAAGATTTGTACTTGTGCAAATCCCTCCACAAGATCCCATTATTGTGTAACAATTGGAAGTTTTTACCATTGTCACCTAAGTAGAGACTTCCCTTGTTTTAGTGATGGAATAAGGTCCACCACAAGGGAGGCTTCCCTGGTGACCTCAAGGGATAAAATAGAAATATTAACCAAGCCTACAACCCGCTATATTTATCATCTTGATGTTAGGTCTAGGTCTAGGAAAGGAAAGGAGGATAATGTGATAATTGTTTCACTTGTACGAGACAATAAAACAAATCCAACTTACAATATAGGAAATTACCAAGGTGTATAGCTCATAAATTACCTCTTAGATGCTAGATAATAAATAAATGTGATTGTTGTTGAAATATACAAAATTAAGACAATGTATAACAAAAATTAATATTTTACAACAAAAAGAAAAAGTACCCAGAAAATATAGAAATTGAGCATATAAATTAATCCTTCAACATGTGCAACAATATCCATTTGCTATATCTAAGTTTTGAGTATCTTAAGCCACTTTTCTAGGTAAGTATGCAACAGTTAAAGTAAACCCTACTAGTTATATCAGAAATTTATAACAATAGCAATAAATGTCATTAGTTTGCTAAAAATAGTGTTAGTAGGGTTAGTCAAATCACTTTGAGAGAGAGAATGTTAATTCTAAAGGTGATTTTCACCAAAAGAAGGGCTCTATACTAATGTTGTTTTATTTTAGGGATTATGGAGTCAAGCATGAAACACTTGAAGAAAGACTTAGATGATCAATAAGAATGAGGTTCAAACCCTAAGGTGAAAAGCCTCTTGGGCCTTAGGACTAAACCTTCAAGAAAATGTTGCCTAGGGTATAAATCCTCTTCGGACCTAGGTGTCATTTTCTCTATTCTATATTATCTAGATCAAGGATAAAGTGGCTAAGATCAAAACCTTGAGGTGAAAATCATCTTGGGCCTCAAGCCTTTGAATCTTAGCAAGAGACTATGTATTTAAATGCCTTCACCAATATTGGACAAAAAATGTATTACATGAGAAAAATGATTATATCTCCTTCATGGGGTTTTACCAAACATGGTAACATGAAAAAAGAAATAAATTATCACATTATGATGAGAAAAAATATTTTCTTAAATAAAATTACTTACCTCCAAAAATATATATGCCAAGAGAAACCCTAGTTGTAACAAAGATCATCCAAGAAAGTAAAGCATCTAGAAAAATATCCTCCTTCAAGAGTAGTGCATGATATCCAAGAGACAAAGAGAAAGATAGAAAACGTTTCTAGAGTTATCCACCCACAAATGTGAGAGAAAGTGATGGTGGAAAATGAATGGAGCACTAGCCTTAATTATAAGGAAACCCTAGCACTCAAATAGTCCAAAAAGTCAAGATTCATGTCGCAAGTCGGGTCGACCCCTCAATTTAGCCTCTAAAAATGATAAATCATGCTAAAAACAATCATCACATCTATGGTGACATCATGCCTCAAATGGTATAGGATGGCCTCTCCAAGGCAATGCGTCATTGTCTAAGGTGAAAGCATGATGGAAGTGTGTTATCCCACATCTCAAGTCATCACTGGTATCCAAGTGGAAACAAACCCTATCATCTATGCCAAACCCTAGCATGATGTCATCATCTAAATTCCAATCATCCAAGGTGTAAGGGATGCCGTCCAAGTAGGATATGGTTGTGTGGAATCTAATTGTGTCACCTGATATTATCCATGTGCAACGTCCTCCATCCATTGTATGATAGTCTCTTAGGTATAGATCCCAATATGTGGGTTTTCTGCCCATCTCTGTGTCACCATGACTGTATCTATCAAAATCAAGCTAGCCCACTTCTCCATATTCCAAGTTCAAGAATACATGAGAGTCGATGTATAAATGTTTCAAGTCACTTGGTGACTCAATGCTCTACATAACAGGTGCCATATATAGAATTATTCCAAGACACATTCCCATTGTATTGCTCAATCCATATTTGAATAGGGTTGTGATAAGATAAAATCTTAGACAGATAACTCAAAGGCTCCAAAGGTTTACTATCCCAACTCTAATCACTCCTCAAGGCTTGGGATGGAATGAAAATAAATCTGAAGGATGATTTTTGGAAGAGGGACAGACCCAGGGTTCAATGCTACAATAGTGCACTAACAAATACCTAACTACCAACCCTTTTGACAACACCTGTGAAGCAGATGAAGTCTCACCCGAGGTAGAGGCAGGGGTGGTTGCACGACTCAAGTGTCTGCAACCTTAGCTGGGACACAGATATGTGATTGTACTACTTAATAAATCACTTAGCACCGTCAGCTCCTCAATATACAGTCAATAACCACTTCTCTTATAAGACATAACTTCGCAACATTAATGTATTTAAGAACTTATCATAAGTAAATAGGTCAGATATGGTAGATCAAGCACTGAGCATATCCCTGCATATCAGATCTATCATTCTACCTATCATTATCACTAAGCATAAGAAGACCTATTTAAATAGATCAGAGCACTTAGCATATAACATTGAACACATAAAGACAAAGAAAAAAGTACATAACACAGTGTTTACATGGTTCACCCCCACCCTGGGGCTACATCCACCAACTCTCTTCTTTATTGTCTTCAGTCGATCAGTTACAAGAACAAAAACATCAAAACCCTTACTCCGCACAGGACAGAATATCTGTGCAACTTGCTAGATCCTTCTTCCTTGCGTTACAACACTGAGCTCTCTACAATCCGCTACAAGGATTTTCACTTAGCTCTAGAAATCTCTTACATTCATGCACAAAGCACTTTCAGACTCTACTCACACTTAGCGTGCATTTACATCACATAGACGCACTATTCTCCTTCAAATATTACCAACTTACATTGCCCATCCTTCTATTTATACATACAAAATGGGCCTAAACATGGGTAAATCCATGGGACGACATCCCATTCCCATTACATATTCCCCAAAACCCAAAAAGGGGCCCAAAATGGGGCCAAGATCCCATGATATCCACTTTGTCTTGCACTCCTCCTTCGAAAGGATATCGAAGTTACAAAATAGGTCAACATGACCAAGAAATTCACAAACATTGGTCAAGGACCAACAGGCCCCCAACACTCACCTGTGACTTGTCCCGAGTCATTCTGGTCTGACCAATTCTTCCTCGAATGCCTTGAGCTTGGATCAATCTTCTTCGACTTGCTTCTTTGTTGTGGACTCTTGTTCGGTGAACTCCTGGATCACTGCGTCATTCATTGGCCCTTCTAGGAACTGTTCTGTTGCGGTGACAACCTATTCTAATTCTGCTCCTTGGCTCTCCACCTCTGTAAACAACTGGCATGCCTTATATTACATAGGTTGAAGTTGTTGAGTGACTTCCATCACTTTTCTCTGAAGCATATGGATCTGCTGCTGAGATTTTCATTGTTCATGAGACCTCTTCATTCTGTCTACAACTGACAGGGCCTTCAGCTGTGCCTGTAGAGTATGTGCATGTTGCTTCGCTTCCTAGAGCTGCGACTCCAATGTCTGTAACTCCGGGTTCTTAGTGAGGTTCTGGTATGTCTAGGTGCTTTGGTTACTCAGTTTCTTGCACTCCAAGGAAATATCTTTTAATCTTTCAACTGCGCTGTGGGCAGTTGCTTCTCGTTGGTCCCTTACGTCTTGAGGAGTCTCGGGCACAATGCGGAGCTCCAAGTCTACTATGCACTGTTGGAGATGCTAGATTACTTCTTTGAGTTGCGCCACCTGTTGGGAAACTCTCTCTTCAACCTTTACGTTGATGACTGTCACAGAGCGAAGTTCTCTGTGAACCATTTACTTAACTTTGAGTTGCTCGGCAAGAAAGTATTCCTTTCTTTGCTGTAACTGTACTTTTTCTTCATCCCATTTCACTTGTAGAGCCATATTTTCCCATTCTGCAGCACTACGTTGCTCCTCTAGGTCTTTCTGTACTTGCACTAAAGCATGGGTGGCTTGTGCTATCTCTTCCTGAGATCATCGAAGGTGAGCTTCGACTGTATCAACAATRCGGTGTAGTTGTGCTAGCTCATCACCTAGTTTTGATGTTCCTACCGACAGAGGTGCAGTGGAAACTGTATGGTTGGACTGTATGGCCTGCTGCACCCCTTGGAGCTCATCCTTAATCCAACTGAACACCTCCTCCTGCTTAGCTTCCTGCTTCTTTGCTATCTCTAGTGAAGCATCGTTTAGTGTTGCGACGATGAAGTCGAAGTCGTCTGAGGTGAGGGTGGTCTCAAATTTGGTCATGGTTTCTTTCGATTTCTTCTTTCAATAAGGTTTCTGAGGGGAAAGCTTCCTTTTCCTTGAGGGTTCCTCTTCGTCTCTAGGTGTTGTAACTTCACCTTTCTTTTGTTCAACTTCTGCGTCATCTATCTCTCTTCCATATCCTCCTTTCTCTGCTGAGATGGAAGCGGTCTTCATGGATGCGTTGTCTAAATCATGGACCTCTTCGGTCTTCTTTGTATTGCTAGGTCCAAGTATATCCATCACAGTTTTTGGATTGTTAATATTGGAAATATCCACAAGGTTCACTGGAACAAGGAGGTCCACTGACCATTCCTTAGTAATATCTTCCAGGTCATCCTCCGTCAACTTGTAGTACGACTACAGTTGTTGTTTATCCTAATCAATGCGGGTTGTGATATAGATGAAATGACAGTCCACACTGAATTTCATCAAGGGCATGAACCCATGGAGAGTGTTCGGGGTTATACAAGGTGTAGACTAGATGGATACCTTCAATTGGTTGTAATAAGTGTGGAAGATGACATTTGATTAGCACTACTTGTTCATGTTGTTTGAGTACCATAATGTACTGAACGTCGTGACCAGAGGTTCAAACGACCCATTGTCCGAGAAGGTCACACCTTCCGACATCTCCCATGCAATGAAAGCAACCATGATGAGAAGCCAGTTGAAGTGGAACTCATATCCTTGATCTTGTGCTTCCCTATAGTCCTATTCCAGTTGGTTTACAAGGTACTTCGCCCAATTCATTTGTAGGCCCTCCGTGCACTTTCCTGCGAGGTCGACTACAAATCCAGTCACTTGGGTTGGTCATTTCTTGCGAACTAACTTCCCTGTGATCAATTGATAGGATAAGCGCACTGCACCACTCTGGATAGAGGCTACCTTGTAGCCTCGTGTTCCCTTCTCGACATCCCTGTAGGTGTCTTTTATCTTCTGCGCAAGAGCGGGATCCATGGTTTTCCTAGGATAGAAATCCTGTGGGTGAGGGCCTTGCATGCTCAACCTTGTGATCTAATTAATTAATGTTGGATCCACTGTTATACGGTGATTCAACCATAAATATCCACCATGGTAGCATGACAATAGTAACTTGATGCATGCGTTCACTTCTTGGTTCCTTTCAAAGTGCGGGATCTTCATAACGTTGAGGAGGGTGGATTACGTGAGGTTCATGGTCCATGACTAGGGTATGATATTCAAGTTATTTCCTTTGGTTCTAGTCAGATACTTGTGCGGGGTGATCATGTTGTACACCATCCTGTAGCCGAGGTTGAAGTCGCTAAACTTCAATGTTGTGATGTTATCTTGGTCTGCATGCACTACGCGTATCCCCTTCAGGAGGTACGCAGTGACCAATTCATATTCAAGGTCTCTGGGCACACTGTCTCAGTTTATTGCGCCATTCAGAGGTGGTAGATAGGCAGGTAGAATGCTCAGAATCAACTTATCATTTGCTAAGTCATCCTTGTGCTTAGTTCATCTTTCACAGGACGGTCCAGCTCCATGAGCAGTGGATGGGGATGCTTTCACTATTTTTTTGGATGAAGCGTAGACACCTTTAGACATCGACATGGATTTCTCAGTCATCAAGTCGATCAAAACTTCCTCAGTAGCTTTCTCTACAGTGCTTAATGGTTCCGACATATGCACTTGGGGTGAACAATTCGCGGGTTCGGGGAACAACTTATACATGGTAATGAGATAGAGATAGAGAGCACAATGATCACTATATAAACTTGGTTTAGTATGTGGTCTCAAATTCTGAATTAGCAAACAATGTGCTCGGTGCATGGCACGACGTGATAAATAGGTATCTCAACAACGGTGTGCTTACAACGAGTATGATCCTCCATTAAATCTTGTTTGATCCGTTATGGTGCGGCCCAACGCTCTGATGTTGAACCTTTATTGCTTTTATTCCCATTTGAAGTGGGAGTCGAACAGATATATCGGCCCCAATGGATATATTTTTTTTTCATGGAGAAGTGTCATGTGTCGCTATTTTGATATCCCAACGAAGCTCCAATTTTACAATTTTTCTTTCTGTGAGGTCTCCTCCCTCCAGAACCTCCTGCAACTTTTTAGTCTTAGCCCTCTTCTTTCTTGACTGTTGAGCCTTTTTTCTAGTGAGCTTCATCTTGATAGTTCTTTTTCCATTATGATTCCTATCTTCTGTGGTCTTAGTCACTTTGCACTGTTGATATTCTTCCCTAGGGTTCTTGGATAAGACTTCTTCTTTGTCGGGGATAGGTAATTCAATATTCTTTGGATTCTCTAGAATTCTCTTAACTTCGACAACAGGGTTACTATCATTAAACATCTTCGATCTTTTCTCTTGTTCTTCAATCAATTGTGTGATCTTTCTGGTCATGAAATTTTTTAACTCTAGCTTCTTTTGTTCCAAAACATCTTCTTCTTCTTTTCATCTAGCTTGGTCTATATCAATCCGAGGTTTTCCTATTAACATGGTAAATGGGGAAATGTCTTCAATAAACTTAATAATCTCAAAATATTCCTCTGTCGAAGTTCCATTAATGTTCATAGGTATCTGAGCGAGCTTCCCACATAAGTTTACCAACTTTCCTCTAAATAACCCTATTCCTCCTAGTGAAGGGATCATATTAGGCCTTCCTATAGCTTCTCAAGTTCTTTCTTTCATGATATTCACTTGTGCTTCCTCATCTAGAACACAGTCAATGTTGAAGTCCCCTATTCTTGCTTCAAGGCACTCCTTGTCTTTAAAAATATCTGATAGTCTAACATGTCGATGGTCATCCAAGGTGTCTTTCACCTATAGTAATACCTTATCTGATTCTTTCTAGGGTTCTTCTATAGCCTTAGTTTCTGGATCTGGCTTAGGGTTTTCTTGTCTTATGTTCATACATTCAAGCTTAGCAATCATTCTGGGGCAATCCAACACTTCATGGTCCATAGCCTTACAACAAATACAACTAGGTCTTCTTCCAGGGCATTCCTTAGCAGGATGTCATGATATTCTACAACTATAATAGAGGGTCAATCCTCTCTTTCTTTTAAATGATCCTCGACCTCCTCTGTACTACGCACTAGGATCATAGGAGCTAACCTATAATAAATTCTTTCTAGGATCATGTATCCATTTGTTCATCCAAACATTCTTGCTATTCATTGGTATAACATATCTTTCACTAGTCTGATCAGATCTATTCATATCAAACCTTGTTTCATATATTAATACTCTAGTTTTCAAATTAGGACAAACTCTATTAAACATACCTAGATCCATACTCTAGAAATAAAAATTTCCACTTATCTTACTTATACAAAGCACAAAGCTTCCAAATCTAACTTTTAACTATTCTTACCTTTATCTGAGCACAAAGCTTTTAGATCTTACCTCTTTTAATCATAAATTCTTACTTTTACCTTTCTTAGAGTGCCAAGCATTCAGATCTTGCTTCTTTCCTTTAGATATGATCATATCTAAGTGGCAAAGGAACCATTTGTTGGCACAAGGGCAAACCCAGGGTTCAACGCTAGAAAAGTGCACCAACAAGTCCCTAACTACTAGCCCTTTCGGCAACACCTACGAAGTAGATGAAGTCTCACCCGAGGTAGAGGCAAGGGTGGTTGCAGGAATCAAGTGTCAACAACCTTCGCTGGGACACAAATATGTGATTGTACTACTTAATAAATCACTTAACACCATTAGTTCCTCAATATATAGTCAATAACCACTTCGCTTATAATACAAAACTTCGCAACATTAATGTATTTAAGCACTTATCATAAGTAAATAGGTCAGATATGGTAGATCAAGCACTGGGCATATCCATGTATATCAGATCTATCATTCTACCTATCATTAGCACTAAGCATAAGCATATCTATCTAAATAGATTAGAGAAATTAGCATCTAACATGTGAACACATCAAGACAAAGCACAAAGTACATAATACAGTGTTTAAATGGTTCACCCCCACCCTGGGGCTACATTCACCAACTCTCTTCTTTATTGTCTTCAGTCAATTGGTTACAAGCACAAAGCCATCAAAAGCCTTACTCCACATAGGACAAAAGATCTATGTAGCTCGCTATATCCTTCTTCCTTGCGTTATAGTACTGAGCTCTCTACAATCCGCTACAAGGATCTGCACTTAGCTCTGCAAATATATTACAGTCATGCACAAAGCACTTTCAGACTCTACTCGCACTTAGCATGCATTTACATCACATAGATGTATTATTCTCTTCAACTACTACCAACTTACATTGCCTATCCTTCTATTTATACATACAAAATGGGCCTAAACATGGGCAAATCCATGGACCAACATCCCATTCCCATTACATATTCCCAAAAACCCAAAAAGGGTCCTAAAAGGGGGTGATATCCTGTGATCTCCGCTTCATCTTGCACTCCTCCTTTGACAGGCTGTCAAAGTTCCAAAATAGGTCAACATGACCAAGAAATTCCCAAAACTTGGTCAAAGACCAACAATGCTCGATGATCATCCAAGGATGGGATGGACAAATATTGGGACATGGGTAGATATCTCAAGAAAACATTTTTCTCACATTGAACGTAGGTCTTGTTATTTTTTGTGAAATTGAAAATACTTGGAACAAACCATAAGTTGCAAAAAACTTTTCCCCATGTGTTGTAGCAAATATGCAACAAGGGTGAGCATATCTACATTTCTAGTGGTTGTTCTCGATCACATACAAAAGTGGGTAAAAGAAAATAAAAATTACTTTAATCAATGGAAACACATTCCTTCATACCTAGATCTACAATAACATAAATAAAATAAAAGACATACCAACTGCAAAATGTAGTAGAAATATTCAAATAATGTGATCAATATCTATACCCAATGGAAAGAATAATACAAACAACAGATGTGGATAAACCTTTGAAGACAAAATGCCTTCTGGAGGCCTCTCCATGGGAGGGTTATTCTTTTTTTCATGGTTGTATGGTAGCACTAGCTATATTCTCCTCTAGGATGAAAGTAATAATGGTGAGATGAAGCTAAAAGATGAGTGGAAAATTCAGTAGCATGTCAATACTCTTAGGTAAAATCTCTCTGGAAAATGGTATGGCTCTCTTTGTTTTATAGGGAAAATAATGGTTATCTTTGATATGGTCAAAATAATAGAATATCATATTTGACCAAATCTATTTTAACAATAAATATGATTTTTCCTTTTAATTTGAATAAAATAAAGAGGGGGAAATGAATAAAAGTGGATTATGGGTTAACTAAGTGAAATAACTTAGGAAAAAGGGGTTTTCCTAAGTTATGAAGGGGAACAATGGTGGAAAAGTGGGAAATAACTTAGGAAAAAGGGGTTTTCCTAAGTTATGTGAGGTAAATGTTTTGTTAGAGTATGTATGACGAGGGATACATAGGATATGATGGTGTAAATTGGTAAGGTTTATCCTTTTGGGCTAGTTGTGTGAATAAATGGTGATAAAAGATGCCCCCTAATGTGTGAGGTTAAGAGAAAATCATATGACCAACATATATTATAGTTTTATCTGTTGTAGTTACTTTACACGCACCTAAGATTTTTTTTTCCTAAGGGTTTTCCTATTTTTATTAGTCATTATTCAAAATCCTATATTTTAGGAAGAATGTTCCTCTAGGGAGAATATTCTCTTTAGTTTTCACTTTAGCTTGATTAGTTTAGTGGAGTCTAGATGCTACATTGGGATTACCACCATGTGACATTGGGATCATCACCAGCTAATGTGTATTTTCCTTGGGATCATCACCAGACTAGCGCATTACCCATGATTCCTTGATATCCTCACTTCACTATGTTTCAGTCAGTTAACTGAAGATTGATAGACTATTTAACTCAACTAGGTGGCACTTCACTCCTGTAACTGCCTGAGAGACTAGTTTTATCGGGCTAATTGTTAAGTGCAGACACAAATCAATCCCCCTAGCTTCACTACAAAACTAGAAAAAAACAAGACAATACACTACTCTTTCCTTAGATTTCAATTATCAAATGAGAAATGGATCTAGAACATACATTTTAAATATCGAAGATATGACTTCACCAATGCAATACAAGCTCCATTGCGAGGCTTATGGATAAATATCTGTAAATAAACACAAGCCAACAAAAACAAGAATAACAAAGTCTATTTGATATGAGACTATGTACATGATAAAGGAATCATACAATATGGACAAATAACATTCATATAGGAAACAAAAGTATATCTGTATTAAATAATGTGGAAGAAATATACAACTAGATGCCTTGATGTTGTCGGGTTCCTTCCAATAGTTCCTTGCTTCCCACACACTTCTTGATGTAGGAGCATTGCTCCAAGCTAGCTACGCGCCATCCAGCCAACACATCAAAGCGCGCATTCGATGGGAGAGAGAGGCACAACCTTCTTGATTTTCAAATTTTGAGAATGTCATTAAATGTTGTAAGGCTGGTAGAGCCAAAAATCCATGCGTGTGCATAGGTTGTAGTTAAAGATGCCTTAAATGGTTGTAAGGCTAAGATCTAGATCTGATTCGGACTAGACAACCATTCATTGTGATTGAATACGAGTTAATGAGAGTTGGTGAGGATGGAGGGAAGTGATCGAGGAGCCCCCTTTTGTAAAAAGAATCTTTGTATCTATATGCATTAGTATGTAGAGTCAGTTGGGAAGAGAGGGAGAGAGAGTCGAGACTCTGTTGCGGTCCGAGCTCGAACACATTGTAAAGAGGCATTTTCATATTAATACAAAGAGTAGTTTTCCCTGCACATGAGTCTTTATGTGATTATGAGTTCATGAATGAATGTCTTTATGTGTTGATGATATGCTATAGATGTATGTTAGGTATGCATTTGTAGGGATAGACAGAATTTACTGTCTGTGAGTTCTTTGATTCCATGTTTGGTTTCTTTGAGGCGTCATGCAAAAGGTTGCATGGCAGAATACTGCAAGTTCTGTAAGCCTATGCAAGGAGTGCAATTATGAATTCTGTGGATTCAGACAAAGACGTGCCAGGAGGGCACACCAGCTGAAGTCACTAACTCAAGGAGAATCCTCAAGGTTTCTGAATACCTTCAAGGTAAGACTATGCAGAAGAGAGCACAGGACAGACCAAAATCATTGAGGGATTCTGTAGAAGCTCTACCAGGAGGGCATTGAGCAAGTGCATAGAAGGCACATAGAATACAGAACGTCTGAGGTTCTGTAGAAGCTCTGCCAGGAGGGTATCGAGCGAGTGCAAGGAGTGCACCGAGAATAACTCTTTTTTGAGTTCTGAGATAAGGGAAGTTTCATAGGAGGACTTTCACAGGGTTACTGAACACCCTGCAGGCTCAACAAGGAGTTCTTGAGTATAAGTTGCCAAGAGGGCACTTATATACTTTCAAGGAGAGAAAGGAGTAGATACCTTTGAGTTCAAAGCCACAAAGAAGCTTAGGACAAATACCACCTTTGTGTGCAAAGACCCTGCAAGGAGTGTAGAGGTCGAGTAACCCTTTGTGGTTTCGAAGTAGACTTGTCTCAAATTCAGAAGTTCAGGAGGAATAGTGCCTTTGTGCACAA
>SNQJ01S0157569.1:0-22127 GCA_010110895.2 Picea sitchensis
GTGCCTTGAAGTGAAAACTGAAAATGTAAATGCTTTAGACCATGAAAAGAAAGGACTTAAGAGACATCCATCATCTACACATTATCCATCCATCATCATAAAAGTATAACTTGAAAATAAAATAGGAAGGACGACTTGCCAATATGATTAACCAAATGAGATCTAAGAACTAACCATTCATCCACATATGTTGACTAAGCTTATGAAAGTAAAAATGCTTGAAAATGAAACTTAGCAAAGTGAATGGAAGATGCAAACCATACGTATCACATGCACATAAGATGTAAATAGTAAAATAGCTTGAGAAGAAATGAACTAAAGCATTTAAGATTGCACCTAAGTTATCTAACCATTCACCATGAAAAACATAAGCATGTGAAAACGAAATAGCTTAATGGAAATAAAACTTAGAAATCTAAGATATTCTAACTACTAAGCATGTAGATCATCACAAGTTAATTTCCTTAAGCCAAGGCGATTTTGGGGATGACTCCCCCAAGGTGTCGGCACATTAGATTAATACTACTGAGATATAACTGCACAGGAAAGCAGGGCATTTAGTCTTATGTCTTCGAAGATACAAAGATTAGACAGACTCCTGGCAGACTGCTCAGGCAGAAACTATCTCAGCAGTATTAATACTTATGGCTATGATACTAAATTTCAGAAGCAAAATGAATAAAACTTGAAAGAAAACACCACTCACAATGGCCAAGGTGGAGGCAAGCCTTCCAATATTGCCCAAAGAGGGTTGCTTATACTTAAAACAAATTATTAAAAGAAAGAGGCCACACAACTTGCCTTGAAGACAAGAGGGGCCAACAAGTAAATAAAAATTGCTTGAAATAAAAGAATTGATTTAGCCTGACAATTTTGGGGGGTTGGCTAGTCCAAGCACACTCCCAAGGTGTCGGCAATGTTGCTAGCTTACAAATGTACAATAAAAAATCAACGAAATAGCTTGAAATACATGTAAATACACAAGGGAAAGTTGGAAAATCGTTACCCAATTGAAGATGTGTCTTGAGGAAGCCTTGAGGACGAATTTGGGCAACGTTTCCCCTTGTTGCTGGTAAGTTTCTGCAAAAACCAGCAAGCTAAAGCTTGCTGGAAATGCTGTAGAAGAACAACAAACGTTAAAGAAATTTTCTGCTTTAACACAAAAAATTTCCACACAAAAATCTGCAAGTAAAAGATTATATTATTGACCTATCTAAGAGTGTTAGAAAGCTGAAATCAAAACGAAATGTATGCAGAAAAAAAAATGGAAAACAGAAATGTTAGGAGTGTGAGAAAGGGTTAAGGGTAGGCTCCTCTTCGATGCTATCCCAATAATCCTTTTGAAATGACCTGCAAAACTCAAGAAAAGAAGTGAAGCATGGAAATAGACAACAATTTGAATAGACTAACAAACGAAATATTTCTATCTATTAGCTATTCAATAATGCATAAACTAACAAAAATACTCTTTGCTAGTTTACCCTAGTAGAATACTCTACCAAAGATCTACTTGCTACAACAGAACAAAACTAAAACAATGCAAGTCACCTCATGTGTAAGAAGAAACAAGAATACTCTTCAATCTCTCCAAAAATCCTCCAAAGTTTTTCTATTAATCCAAAATAAGAGAGTATTGGAGAAGCTATCCCAATAACCCCTTTGAGATGACCTGCAAGAAACTCAAGAAAGGAAGTGAAGCATGGAAAAGATAACAATTTGAATAGACTAATAAACGAAATACTTCTACCTATTAGCTATTCAACAATGCATAACTAACAAGAATACTCTTTGCTAGTTTACCCTAGTAAAATACTTTACCAAAGATTCATTTATCGCTACACCACAAACTATAACACAAGTCACTCCATATGAAGAAAGCTTGAATACTCATAGATCTCTTCAAATCCTCCAAAGATTTTCTATTAATCCAAAATAAGAGAGCATTTTGGAAGAAGTATTTCTCCAATACTCTCAAGAGCAAATGAGATGAGTGGCTTGATGGCAAGATCAAGAGCAAGATAGTAGAATGAAATTTCAGCAGAGTAAATACCAAAGAATGGTGTAGAAAATGAGTGAGGAGGGGTTCACTTATACCTCAAGAGGCAAGGGGAAGGCATCTTGATGAGTGCCAAGTGTTGTTTTCCAAGAAATGGAGGGAATCATGAAGGGGCTTCCACCTAGGGTTTTGGCAAGATTACGATGGAAGAGGTGTGGGCCCCTGAGGAGGAGAGATATAGTTGGGGGGCGGACCTCTCATGGGAGGGGCCCACAATACATGCCATGTCACAAATGAGTGGTTTGGGAGTGAGAGGGGCACAATCTAGAAGAGGGGCGAGCATGAGAGAAGGGCTTTGCCACGTGAGGCAGAGGTGGGAGCTGGGGTCAAGGTGATGGTTGGGCGGAGGTTCAGAGGGGCACACCTCTCATGAGGAGGGGCCCACACCGAGTATCTAAGCCAACAACTAAGGTTTGAGATGAGGGGGACGTTTTTCCCCTTAGGGAGTGGGTAAACGAGTGAATATGTAAGTTGGCGGGCAAATTCAGGTTGTTGGCGGTTAGATGGTTGGGTTTGGGTAGGGTGGGAGGGTCTAACTTGCTCATTGCCACCTTGACCACTAACTCATTAACTCAAAATTACAAAAATTTGGATGACTTCGGCAATGTCACCTTAGCAATTAAAATTGTTGTTTTGACTGACTGACTCTGAGTGGACGTTAAGACATAGTAAACTTAGTCCGGACGGAGCCGAAACTTGGTCATGAGTGTAGGGTGTTATTCCATTTCTTTGAGCACAAATAACCCTATCAAAAAAACCCAAAGACCCAATTTTACAATAAATTTTCAAAAACATTTAATTAATTAAATAATTAAAATTCCAACCTTGAAAAATTAATTAATTTAATTTCAATTAAAAAATCATTTGTGACTGACTTAAAATTCACAAACTTTCTACAATCGTCTCGACATGGTCAGTTTACAACATTCTAAACACACATCACCAAAGGATGAGACCATTAGGACGCCGCTCTCACCACTGAGGGAAATTATTGCATGTGAGGGAAACTCGTTGAAGTCGCCTGTGCCCGAGAGCTCCTGGGTTGACAACCCCGAGGATAAAACCCCCTATGAAAGGAACTCCCCCAATGAAACATCCAAAGGTACCCTCGACCTAACTATGACTCATTACATGCGCACTTATTACATTATTAATTCTACCCAGGGGTGCGTAAATTTCGTTTACAAAATTGTGTTGGGGCATCAAATGCCCAAGAACTAATACTGCTCAACATATGTGCATCTCGATGATGCAAAACTCATGGCACGATGAGTTGACCTCAGTCAATAGGGCGGTCATCAAGGGTGTTACAAAATGAGCTAGATCAATAAATGAGGAAACCCTAGATAGAGTTGAATCACATAACTAAGCTCAAAGAAAGATACTCACAATAACACCATATGATATTATCAATGAATAACAGATGCACTTATTACAAAGGAGTTTACCTCCTTATATATCAATGTTCATTAAGCAACTCATTTCCACTTATGAATGTGGGACAATTTTTTATACAAAAAGTGAACATTAAAATATTCTAAATTCATAGTGACGTTATTACATAGTAAGCTTTATATCTCTAATACCTCCCCATAAGGTGTACAGTGTTGAAATCAAATACATGAACTAAATGTAAAACACATAAACTAAACACCAAACATTAGTAACATCATCTAAAAGCTAAGTTAACAAGAAATGGATACGAATACGAATCCGCCAAATTTTTGAAAAGCCGTGATTCGATATGGCGGTGGAAATGCCACGCACACATTTAAAAAATTTAAAAATATATTCCAAAAGTTAAGAATCAAACCATTCATGAATCACAACATCTAACCTAATCATTAGATAATTTAAGTCTATAGACTAAATCATGATGCATCATCTCATATAAAAAGGATAATAGTAAATACAAATCTGAGTTCCATCACAAAACACTCTACTAGTCCAATTACATATCCTGAAATGGGTCTACATACTCATCATCTGCATATTGCAGCTCTACATCATGAATGGAAAAAGGAGATGCACGAATGTTGGAAGCTATAGCAGAAGAATGGACTTGTAAATGATATATCTAATAAACTTATCATAGTGATATATCTATGAATTAGTTATAAATTGATATATCTAATAAACTTATCTACATAAACTAATGCCAATATTTAAGAAGTTTTGTTGTAAGTTGGAAAAAGTTGGTAGAGGAGACTTATTTTAAATTTTAGATACTGCTTCGTAACATGTGTTTCTTCCTAGGAGGTCACATGTTCAAACTGAGGGAGGTAGATATGCAATATCTATAGACTTTGGGGCAATCAAATCGTCATAGTGAGGGGTACTCCTGTCCCACACAAACAGGTCTCATACAATCATTCTATGTCTCAGTTTGATGACATTAAAATTAAATTATTATTATTATAAATGAATTAATTTCAATTAATTGAAAGTAATTTACCTTACTCGCTTGAGTGAGTATAATTTTTAAAGTTCATCTAATAATATTCTTTCTTACAATAATATTGTTAATAATAACGAAATTTGATTATAAAATTATAAAAATGCTTTTCCATAATCAATTATAGATGATATATCTAATAAATTTATCTATATAAATTAATGAGAATATTTAATAATATAGAATTGAATTAGTTAAATATCCAAAAAATAATAATCATAACTACTCAATTAATCCCTTAAGGCTTAAACTCTTAATAATAATATTAGTTTAATAATAATACTAATACTACTAAAACATACAATTTTTAGATTTAAAATGTAATCAATTTCCTCATTTCTATATTTAAAAACAAAATTGCAAACACCCAAAGGTACCATGAATCACAACCCAAAACATTGCACTAATCCACAACCCAAAACCAAAACATTACGCTGGGATTAAATAAACCCATTTAAAGCGTGACTCACTTCTCATGGAGATGACATCAATGACTGAATCGTCAATGTCCAAGACCAAAACATTACATTGGGATTAAATAAACTCGTTTAAAGCGTGACTCATTTCTCGTGGTGATGGCATCAATCTTTGAACCGTTAATACTTGGCTCCATTTTCGAAATTTAAAACAATAAATGTGGGCATCAACCATTGCGAAAGACCGCAAAATTATATTTCTATTATCAGTTAAAAATGATTCCGTAGTAAACGCGGCACTAGGAAAAGATGAAAACAACTAATTCTCGTGCATCTGTAGATCCCCACATCGCTAAAACCGCAGGCCAAATCTGTAAAATCGCGGCCAAAACCCTAATAAACCCTAGAAGCAAAAACTTTTCCCAAGGAACTGTACGACCCCCCAGCTCGTAGTTCAGCTAAATTTGACGGAGACTTCTATAGCTGCCGGTTTCGCTAAACTTGGCGACAATTCTGCTAAATTTTACAATCACCAATTTATTAGAGGTTTCACACTATGCTTCGCTTAAAGGCAACAGTCTGCCTAACTTGGTGGAAGGTGAATTCTCAATTTCTACCCCTCTCCATCATTGTCGCTTGTTTTGAAGACAAACTTTCCTGTGCTCGATATCTCTAAGTCAATCTTCTCAAGCAATGTTTTTTCATTTTAAATAATCGGCCTTATAATATGGTAGAAAGTAGCTTTAACATGCCTAATCAATGATTTTGGTTTGAGGTGTTATCCCCATTTTGTAGATAACTATACATGATGTCTCGAGGCCCTCGGGGTGCATACATGGAGTACCGAGATTACACATGACCGCCATCAGCCCCTAGTACGTGATGGAAACCCACCTACCACCACGATAGTCACATGTTTACGCATGGCATCCACCACACCGCTTGGTTTTCAGATACAAGAGGTTCTTGTTCCATGAGGTCCAAGTCAAGACATGGTGAGCATCATTTCAATACCTAATCCATTTGATTATGTTGTATCTTAGATTGCTCTAGAGCCTCTGCTGATATGTGCTGCTGGACATTATGCCTTTGCACCGCTTCACCTTGGTGATTAACTTGTGCCCTAGAATCGGTTTCGGGGAAATGGGTTTGTCAGCCGGGAAACTCTTTTAATGGTTTTTCATCATACTGCTCCCATTGTTGAGTTTAGTACCCGAGGAGGTGTTCCCACATGTGTTTCTCCCTCCCAGCACATGTGGTTATTTTCCAGCACTTTGTCCTGGGGTATCTCTTTTGTCTATTTGTACTTTGACTTTGTTTAAAGTACATTATGTCACTTTGGCAAAAGTGAACATTAAATTACCTTTGGTGTGATTTTGAGGAGACATGAGTAGACTTAGGGAACTTAACCCAAAAGTGGGTTTGAGATTAGATTTATGGGGAGGATTCATCCATTGATTTGGGATGATCTCATCCATCAAATCTTTAGGTTCTATTCTGCCTTCCAAAGAGGGCAAAAGAGCCAAGGAAGGGCGCATATGTTTCATGAGGCCTTTGCTTGTGAGAGGAGGAGCTATGGAGCTTTGGAGATGAGGTTTGTTGCATGAGAAGAGGAAGAGGAGGCCGCTTGCATCCATTGATGGCAGCTTGGAGCAGCATTCTCCCTTATTTTATTGGAGAGATTCTTCAACAGAGGATGATGGCTTTGGCGGTACTGCTTTGAGTCACCTGAGGGGATTTCTAGCCATCAGCTTTCCTTGATGTCAGTTGCATATTGAGGACAGCAGCAGGAGGATCACTCCTGTGGAGGGGTTGACTGACATCTCAAAGGGATTGAGCAAATCAAGGGGCTCAAAGGCTACTCCATCTATTTGTGACCAAGGCTAGAGCTGATATCTTCTTCATCTCGAGTTGCTATTGTACTGTGTTCTTATTGTATTTTGTTTCATCAGAAAGATATTAGTCACCTCATATATACATCATATCCAAAACTGGTTTTCCCCTGGGTTTCTGGTCCAGGGTCATAGACCAAAAACACCTGTTCACACATGCATTTTAGTGGTTGTTTATTTGCTCTTAGATCTGTCCATATTTCAAAGTTAAAGATAGTTAGGTAATGTTATTATTTGGTAAATATGTATGTAATTTTTCTAACATAAAACTACTTGCAAGAGCACCCAAACAGAGATATCAACCATAACACATCAGCAAATAAAACTATTTCAGCATAAAACAATGTAATTAAATTTAAGACAAGAAGAAACTTAGAGTCTTAGCTTAATCAAAGACAGACCAAGAAGACAACTAATAGGACCTAGAAATTTCTACAATCGACCATACTTTCCATTTTCTATCATTATTCCCCTTCGTTTTCTTATCTCTTGAGATTTTAGGGTCTATTAACCCAAGAACGGGTTGTCCCTCACTCTATGGGAAGAAGGTGCTAAAGGCCTAGGAGGTAAAAGTATTTGGTAAGAGATAAAAGCCATATATGGAACCTTCCGTGATGCTTCACTGTGATCACCCAATAAAGCAATAAAACTCTTATCTTTGAATAAAAGGGGACCCATAATATAAAGAAGAAATGCATGAAAGGTAGATTGAAGGAAAGGAGGTCTCAATACTCTAGATGATCTATCATGTCCATGGATATCTAGTAATATGACATTGTCATTATCTCGTCACCAAACCAGTATGCTGACTCTCAATTGGTATGGATGAGAGAAAGGGTCCTATGACAAGCTATCCTTCTCATTTCCATTAGGCATTTGTAGGTGACATGATTCTGTCAACACGCCAGGGAAGTGACGTTCAACCTCTCCTTGTGCTATTTTTAAAGAAAATATAAGAAAGAAATATAAAGACATATGATGGGCTTGGAAAAAGTGCACATATTTAAGGTACCAAGGCACCCCTCACAAAAGGCACCATGAATGAGAGACACAATAACCCTAGTATGCCAAGTGAGCCATATGCCCATTGAGTCTTCACAATTCGCTCACTCTCATACACTTATGGCTTAGAGAGGGACCTCTTCGAGGCTCTCCTTGACCTAGCAAGGCCTACCCATTAGGACACCTCATCAACCTCCCATACTTAAGCTTGACAAGTCACAAAGTATCTTTGAGTTGTTAATTGTTTGATATAGTAATCTTGATGCACATGATTAGATGGACTATTCATTGATTGTATTCACTTATCATGATATTATGACTGAGATCCTTGAGGGCATGTTCATTTATCTTTGCAAGACCTAGTTGGTGGACAAGTTTTGGAAGAACAGTTTGTAGCTTAGCATCCATGGGGCTACAAGCCCACAGTTGGATGCTATGGGCCTCACAGATGCCCATGAGAAAGATAACTAAGTGTACTCTTGATGATGACTTGGATGACCTAGCCAACCCATTGTTTGCCAAACGATTTGCCCCGGAGGTGCAAGACATCCCATATTTTAGCATGACGTCATGACTAGCATGTTACGGAGCTTAAGCGGAGCGGGAATGTCATTTTCCAAAAATCCTCTGAAGCAAAGCGTACCAGAAGCGTCTGTTATATATATACATATAATTTTTTATATATATTGCATTTATATTCAAAAAAATATGTAGAAAGACAAATTAGTTGCGTATTATATGAAAACATGCATATTTGTACATCAATATAGATACAAATGACATCCATAATACATAGTTCATCAATGATTAATCATCTGAGCATCAACCATCTAGAATCTAGATTCCCAGTACCATTAGATTCTAGAGTCCTCCATGTCATAATCATCAAGATTGGCATCATTATCACACTGCTTCTCTCTCTCCTCCATCCTCCTCCTCCCTATATCCAATGAATCATGCATTTGTTGATGTGAGAATGACCCCTCAAGATCCCTATCATCAAAAGTGACTGACTTTAGCACTAGTTCATTAAGATCCCCGTTGGCTAATGCCA
This sequence comes from Picea sitchensis, assembly GCA_010110895.2. Classification (NCBI taxonomy): domain Eukaryota; kingdom Viridiplantae; phylum Streptophyta; class Pinopsida; order Pinales; family Pinaceae; genus Picea; species Picea sitchensis. The sequence continues at coordinate 8,876 of SNQJ01S0157569.1, forward strand.
ACTCAACACTATTGTTCAAACTATCATCAAGAAACACATCCACATATTTGTTCTTTGTAACCACTTTTCTCTATGTCTATAGAGTAAGACAATTGTGCACATACACTACTAAGTCACTTGACACGACGACAAAGAAGAGTTTATACTTGAGCGAAGGGTACATTTTTACTTAGGGTCAAGACAAAAGAGTTGAACAATCAATGCCACCGTCATCGAGGTACATAAAGGGATTAATTTCTTCTTGATTAAATGTCAATCCTATACCCTCATACATGATAGAATCCGGAAGGAAGCATTGTAATCTTGCCATTCTTGAAATCCTTAAAACTGTTAATTCTGCTGAATTCTGAATGGGATTTTAAATTCTACTTTCTCCATATGAAGTCCATCGAGGTTGGAACCACTTTCAAACATCCTCAAACAATTAATGGTAATGTTAAAAAATTCTTAAGTAAAGGATGAAAATGAAAGATAAAAGAGAATGTCACTTTTACTTACCATTAATTACTAGGGTGGGTGAAATGAGGGGGTGGGGAACTTTTTAAATAGTTCTAGTAAGGACAAATAACCCTCACCGCACACCCAAACACCTCATCCCCTGAAGTGTGTGTGGCCTTCCTCGAGCGCCTGAGGAGTGCTTGAAGCGCCTTAAATTTGCTGGCTCCAACCTTCTGAGCTGGCCGAGGGGACTTTTCTCAGAAAATCACAGAATCGCTCTCAAGAACCCCGGGCTTCAAAAATTGAGTTGCCAGGGATGCCTAAAGACGACCATTCTGACGAGCTTCGGCTTCCAAGCCAGGGGAAGCTTCCAGTAACCCTGGTCGTGACTATGAGGGCTAGGCTTGGTGGTGAGGTGCCACCATTTGCACTCTTTGAATGTTTTGAGGAGAAGCCGCCTTCACAATGATGAGATCACCTAGATGCTTGGACATGTGGCCTTGGGAGGTCCTCCCATACTCTCCAACACCAACCCACCTCCCAAGTGACAAACGCCCCAAAGGTGATGTCATCCTAGATTAAGGTTTAATTTGTGCAAAAGATGAAATTTTATGAATTCCATTAGTATATTGTATAGGGGAAAGATTAGGTTGTTGGACCCCTAATCTGTGTTTTACCCTTGTTATTTTGTGGACGTTTCATGTTAGCTACTTTAGTATAAATAGAGATCATAAGATCTCATTTGAAACATAACTCTCCCTTTGTGAGAAGACTCTGTCTGAAATTTTCGACTCTCTTGGCCTTTTTCATCTCTTTTGCAAGTGTTATGATTTATCTTTTTTCTATTGGTGGTGGAGAATTGATGCACTAGGCTTGGAGACTCTTTCTTATGCATGTGGGATGGACTTAACTTGAAGACAGGGTTTGATCTAGCTGTGGAATTGGTAAGGGAAAATCTGCATTTGTTGTCTTTGTCTTGCTTTTTCCATAATTATTGTTAGTTAAAACCCTTGGAAGAGTATAAGTGCCACCCTCCTCCAAGGTTTTTTCTCTTGCTTAGGGAAGGTCATTTTTTCACAAGTTGCCTTGGAGAACTACAAGGGCGTACAACCCTCCAAGGTCATCTTGGTTTGTTTTGCAAACCCTAGAAAGTAAAAGGCTTTACACCCCTAGGGCTTTTATGGATCAAACATTTTTAATCCAAATTTTTGCTTCTCAAGGTCAAACATATTTTTCAAGGTTGTGCCAAGAGATTTAGAAGGGCGTACACCCTCTTGGAAAAATTTTCTAGATTGACTTAACTACACTTTGTAATTACAAGGGCGTACACCCTCAAGTGCTTATCCAAGCCATCTCTTTCATTGACCCCATAAACCCAATAGTAAGGCACTAATTACTTTTTAATTTGCATCGAGACAAATCTTTCCTCGATAAACATGAAATTTCAACCTTTACAAACTTTTTCTTTTGGATAGTGACCTTGATGCCTGGGGGTTATTCTTCCCTTAGGGTGTCCCTTTTCTTCCATAAATTCTCATTGTTGTGGTTTCAACTTGTTTTCTACAGCCATTAAGCTGCAGAAAATCACTAACCCTAGTTGCTAATATCTCACCAACTAGCCCCTAAATTTCCTCATTTTTTTAGCCACTAATTCCTGACTTTCAACTGTGGGTGCACCGTCTGCTTTCAATTTTGGAACTTTTGTGTGGTTGATTTAGCTGCTGCATGTCATTGAATTACAGACATAAGGTTGATAATTTACTGCAGAAAATCTTTATACAACAGCTTGCTTTATTCAGTCTTAAAGTGCTATGTTAAAGTCACAATTGATTACTAAACCATTGATGATATTGCCTATTGATTTTGTGCTTTATATGCTGATTTGATGTTTATTTTGCTGATATAAACTGTCATCCACTGTTGCAAATTAGGACAGCAAACTTAACTTGCTGATCCACACCAACACATAGCATTGCAAGGTGTTTTTCTTGTGTTTTGGGTAGGTACAGGTGCACCGGCAACCATCTTTTCACTTGGTATCCATTACCTCTTTTCACTCATCATTTCCAACCAATCATTTCTTCCATCACTTGACCTTTTGAAGGACTTCTTACACTTCCTTTCATCCTTTCCATGTTCCCCTAAAATCTCCCAAAGAATTTCCTCCCAGAGGACTCTTTATCACTTCAAGGGACTCCATATCGTAGGTGACATTGGGTGTAGGATTCTAAAGTTGTAGCATTTGTTTCTGTGGTTGGGTCGGGTTTTCCCAACCTACAACTTGCTTATAACATAGTGAAGGGTATTATTTTGCTAAGGCCATGTCACAGGAGTTCAACAATTAAATACCACCAACATCATGTTATAAAGGGGTTATGTTTTGATTAAAATGACAATCCTAAACCATACATGATAGAAACCAATGAAAATGCTGAAATCCTACCAATCTTGAAATCAAAACTGTTAAGTCCGCTAAATTTTGAATGGGATATGAAATTTACTTTCTCCATATGAAGTCCTGATGAGGTTGAAACAACTCTCAAACATCCTGAACAATTAAAGGTAATGTTAAAAATTTAAGTAAAGATAAAAAGGAAAGATAAAGAAAATGTCAACTTTACTTGAAGAATTTAACATTACAATTAATTGCCACCGCTGCCAAACCCTTTTAAAGGAAAACTTAATCTTGCATGTTGGTGGGGTCTAGTACCTACTCAATGAGTTGACCGTTTGGTACCAAACTGGCTAACCTAAGCCTTGACTGACTAGGTACCAAACCGCCTGCCATATCAATGCACGATCGAAATGGACCGCTTTTAGTTGGTTTCGTCAATTCCGCCGAACCGAGTCAAACAACCAATTCTAGTCCTTGTCCTCACCCTTCATTATTTACAACAATAGGACCTAACTTGACCATATGGGATTCCCCCCCTTAGGTTAGTGACCCTAGCCTAGAAGTGCAGAGGCAGACCTGAGGTGACAAGGCAGCCTGCCTGTTCGTGTCCTTAGGTTTTCCCTTGGAGAGGTTGTGACTTTTCCTCTAGGGAGAATCAGAGAGATAGCTAACAAACAGAAGTTGATAGTCTATTACAAGAAGGTAAAGTCGGTTCTATATAAAAAGATTACCCCACTAACATAAAATTGAATTCAGGTTGTATCCAATGGTATCTATAAGATTTGGATTATTGACAAGACACATGAGATTTAGCACCGGTACCTAATATTGTTATTTGTGAAACAGTTAAATCCAGTATCTGAAATTTGAATTCTGCATAACGCCATGCAGGCAAATGAACCAATCTGAAAGTTCAGGATACACATCATAAGCATGGACATAAAGTTTGGCTTTGTAGCCTACCTTATGGGTGTTGTTTGCATGATCATAATTGTGTATAGTTCCAGAATAGAACCTGCAACAAAGCACAGAAACTATAGTGTAAATACCTGTACAAAACTAGCAAGGTATATATCTATGGTTACAAATTAAGTGATAGACTGAGTACAAGCTGAATCAATGCAAGGTATATATCTACGGTTACAAACTAAGTGATAGACTGACTACAAGTTAAATCAATGCAATATTTACCTTCTATCAACTGGCCACCATAGTTTTATTCGTTTTCCAACAAGTGTCTCATCCCCTTCCCTATCTTTCTCAGCCTTCCATGCAGGAGACTGCTAAAATTTTCCATGTCAGTTGGATGGTCAAAAAAACAATAAACAAAATCTGACGTATTGCATAGGAATGAACATTTGTGTTTTATAACAATCAATTTCTCTACCTTGCTATGATCTTCCACTGGAGTTTTGAAGACTTGGACTGATATTTCAGCCATTTTTTCTGTGGCTTCTTTAGAAGGCTCATCTTCATCAGCACCTTTGATACGTTCTTCAATTTTTTGCCCATTCCTTGAACTTTGGCTTCGTTGACAGGCATTTTGCAATGTTTTTCGACTGTAGCGTGACCTTCCAGGAGCTTCTACAATTTCATCTTGCACCCTCTGTTCAATGCTTTTGTTGATCATAAATTCCTGGGCATCGACAGAAATGTCTTCATCATGAGGATTTTCCTCATCTTCTACTGTATTTGATGGAGAAACTCTCCCCACAAAATCTTCATTCTGCACCTCAACCTCTGACTGTTGCGTCTTGGAATTCGCTGACATCAAGTTGACACCATGCACAGGTTGGAATCTCTCATTTTCCAAAGCAGCTTGAGCCTTCTTTGGCCTCCCTCTTTTCCGTTCATGCACCAAACCTTCAATGGCATCTTCCTTTGATCTAGACTCACCCTGGTATCTAGATTTTGAGCTTCGAAGTCGTTTACTACTATGAGACTTATTTTCCTGATCTACCTGTGAATCCCCTTTTCCCGGTTCTTCACTTGTCATCAATGTGACACCCATCCTGTTCTGCTTTTGACATGACTTCTCTGAATCATGTAGAATTTCTTCTCTAGATGAATCTGCCCAGTTTCTTCTAGCTCTTTTTACAAGGGGACTTGATGGCTAATAACAATTAATAAAAATGGCTTAAATAACTAATGAAGTATCAGATAATCATAGAGATGATCAAACTTGACGGAAGGATCAAACTTCCAAGACATATTTGAAATGTTACCTGAGTAGAATGTGACATATTCCCTGCATGTAAAAACCTTGTGAATACCTCCCCATCAGCTAGACAGCGTGGTAAAGAGCTTCCATCTGTCTGCAGAAACCAACATGTGATTAAGAAACATGATTTGCATAATTTACTTCTCTTGGCATAACAATGAAATCTAGATGGTCCAGTTCACAGCAGACCTTCTCTTCTTCATTTCCCTCACAAACTTTGTAAAACTGAGAAGGCAAGGGTGTCCCTCCAGGAATACGACCAGAGGAGTTTTTTTTGTGTCCCAAATCCTTTGCAATAGTGATGCCAATGTCACAGAGTACATACAGATTCTGCAGATACATGATATTAAACATAAGGCATTAATATCTATGCTATGCCCGTCGCTAAGATTTTATTATAGAAGGAAAATATGACAGGGCAAAAGGAGCTTACATGAGTGACATGTTTATCTACAGCATCTTCAGCTCTTTTTATTGCACGGAAAATAGCTAGGATGGATGATAAGTTATCTATATCATCCTTTCTAGTACTGTCACTACGATCTTGGAAAATTAATGCTTGGAGATAAAATAGCAACTGCCTGCATAGAAGTTAAGAAATGGTATGGCTCATTCATAAAAGAATATAATCTCTTTGATATGAATACATATGCAGTCAAAATTGCAAATACTAAGACAGCAATCTAAATTTCCAATGAATATGTAACAAACTCTGTTCTCTAATGAACACAAATCCTTTCAATTTAGTTATTTTCTATGATGCACATACAACCACACAGAATCAAGTATTTCTAGGCCATAATGTATGAATCAAGATGAAACCTATAAAAGGGTTCATAAGCTTCTTCGCTTTCAGCATCACTTCCCATTGGGAAGGTCGGATGATGCCCAAGAACGTGAACCAAGTATGTCAGAACATATTCTGGGTATATAGTAAGTGCTGCTCCTTCCATTTGTTTAGGTGCAGATGTTTGCCGTAGTAAAGCTTCACGATGATAAGTGTCAACAAAATCTGCTAAGTATTTTTTTGCCTGGAGTAAGATGACACATAATAAGATATTAAAAAATGGGTTTTTGAAACACTCTAGTTGTCAATAACATGAAAGAGGAGCACAACAGATGATCAAATACGAAAAAGAAATGTAAGCCTACATCTTCCTGAACATCTTTGACATCATCTGAAGCAGCCAATGCAAAGGCGGAAGCATATTTGTTACTGATTGTATGCCCTTTGAGGCACTGGTGAACTTTATCTAAGAACCTCCGTCTCACATACACTGAAGGTGGATCCCGTGAGTCAAGAAATAATTTGAAGGGTTCATATTCAAACCAACAAGATATATAAAAGAAAGAGATGATACGAAAGACATTTCACGTAGTGGTCATACAATTGTATGTATCAAGAAGAATTTGTATGTCTTATTCAAAATCAACGAGACAAAGAAATGAAAAAGATGATAGAATTAATATAGTGTAGTGGTCATACCATTGTATTTTATTTAGGATTTCGTATTAGGTAATAAAGTGTCATACAACATAAAGTATTATAGTAATATACTCTTAATTTGCACTACTAAAGGGAGCTAAGACATGTAATAAATGAGGAATTTATTATGTCTCAATCCAATGCTAGTTAGTTGTACTGAAGATTATCTCCTTCCTTGAGACTGTGTTGTACTTCTTACATTAATAACTGATTATTACAATGTTTTCCCTCTTTTCCTACAACTCTGTCAAATTTGTTAAATTTTCTAATTCATTATAGGAGATCTGCACTCAAAGATTTTACCCTATGGCTGAAACTGAAACGTTAAGAAACATCAATCGAAATGTCAGATATTCAAATGAAAAAAACTCATGGACCATTTGGTTCTTTACAGGTGGTTTCACAGCAAGTTTACACCTTACTAGCCCATGGCCAACTCTTTTGTCTGTGACAGAAAACAGTCTTTCCCCAGCGGCCAGGGCCCAGAACCTTCTAGGTTCGAACTTGGTAGCCGTTCAACTCCTCTGTCCGTGGCCATAAATTTTCTATGAATGGTCTCTACAAGGGATAATATTTTCTACACAAGGAGAACAGAAACTGGAAAAAGTTTGTTGGAGGCCAAACAAAAAATACAACAAAATATATATTCAAAATAAATCTACCAAGGTTATAAAATATCAGCAAGGAATGAACTCAGCAACAATCCGAAAACAAAAATAAGTCTAGAATACAGAAACAAAGCCTCCAAGGATAGAAAGGAGGAGTTATGTGGACTCCCTCAGATTGTACGAGGGTTAAAGAGAAAGTTGTAATTTATCGTGATATTATCGGAATTATCGTGATAATATCGCCAAAACCAACCTCGGCAATAATATCATCGGTAATAATCGTAGATAATTTGAAATTTTAATTTATCATTTATAAATTGAAATTATCTAATAATTAAGGTGATTATCACACAATATGGAAATTATGATTTATCACCCTGTCTGCATCAATATTAATTCATAACCAGATTCATGGTCTTTAACCCTCATTTTGAAAAAGTGAGTTTTGCCTCACATAATTTGACCGAAAATGTTGGCAATTAATGGTAATGTTAAATTTTTCTTTATCTTTAAGAAAAATTGACATTTTATCTTTCATTTTTCCTTTATTCAAAAGTTGACATTCTTTATCTTCTTTCCTTTTTCTTTTTACTAAATTTTTACCTACATTACCATTAATTATTTCAGGATGTTTGAGTGGTTCAACATCATCAGACTTCATATAGAGAAAGTAGAATTTCATCCCATTCAAAATCTGTTATGATTTAAGAGTTTCCAGGATTTCAGGATTGGTAGGATTGCAAAATTTTCATTGGATTCTATCACGTATCAGGGTATGTGATTGGCATTTAATCAAGAGCACCAAGCCCCTATGTACCTCGATGTTATGGTAGCCCATTGTTAACCTTTGTCATGGCCTTAGCAAAATGTACCCTTCACCTTTAGCAAAATGTACCCTTCACCCAAACCAAAATCATTAACTAAACATGTTACGCTTTTTCAGATTTTCTACCATATTATAAAGCTTGGATTAGGCAATTTCATCAAAATAGGGTGGTGTTGACTGATGTCCCAGGAGGATCGAGGTAGAGGAAAAGTTTAGACAAGAGGAAAAGGGTGATACTAATAATGAGGATCACAATATAAGCAATGGTGGAACATTGCTCGTCATTTATGTTTGTCATTTAAATGATCATTGCTCATTTATTCATAATACTTGTTTCAAAATTTCAATAATGTTTTTGGAATCATGGTTTGAATCTTAAAATACAATTTTCATTAAAATTTTAATATTTTATGTAGTTTTTAGTAAACTGAGTCATTGAAATAAGATTGGTCCAAGTCAATCCGAGTCCAAGTCCAAGTTTTAAAACATTGGACTGAGCTTTGAGGATGTCGTGACCATTCTCCATCAAGCAAACAAGGGAAATCCATTGTTTTCATTGCCATGATTCATCTCATAAGATCATTTATTTTGTTTGGATGTGATTTTGTATTATCCTGTCAGAACTTGTGACTCGGGACAAATATCATATTTCAGTATTGATGTCGGATGTACCATTTGACTCTTACATCTTATATATCAGTTTTATTTTCATATTTATGTAACAATCTGTCTGTTTGATGTTGATGTTGCTTAGAAGTTTAAAATTTTGAAAAAATTATTATTTTTGTACTTTTCAAGTTTCTGATAATTTCTGATATTGTCGATAATTTCAATTTTGGACCCCCGATAATAAATTCCCGATAATGATAAGTGCAGCATTGGGTTGCAGTATGGTGCCTATGGAGTTTAGATGGATTGGGGTTATACACCTTCATATTATTTAATTGGGTTGGTGTCTTGGATTGGAGGAGAGTCATTATTATATGGTGGACGCTCATAATTGATGGCTCATTTGGAGGTACTTTCTTCATTTTGCACGACTTTGCTTGATCGATTATCCTCTTGGCATATATTTTCTAATGATGCTTGCTAGCTACCTCATATGATCATGGTGTTGTCCTTGGTCCACTTGTTACACTTTTTGCTAAAGTATGATGGTTCTAACCCTCCATGGGGTTGGATAATGGTGGTGTGAAATGTGACATGGCATACTTTTAGTGGATGGAAATTGATGGGTACAAGCATTGTCATGGATGCGCATACTCTTCTTCGCACTTCCCATATGGCATGTTTGACCACTGGCAATGGTGGGTGCATGATGTCTAGAGGTGGTGCATGTATGTCATGCTCCACATGTGCCTTTACACACAAAAATAGATTCATGACTTCTATACATCAACTCCAGACATAGGCCCCTAAGATTGGATCGTCCTCCCTGCTTACAGTAAATGATGGTCCCTTAATTCATTTCACCATGGTAAGAAAAAGGAGACCCGGTTATGTTTATCAAACAAACATGCTCACAATTTGCCAGTTACCAATGAAAAGAAGGTTTTTGTCTGACTTGTTACACCTCACATTGTATCAGCGCAAACCCTTGTGATTTTCATCAAAAGACATGATTTACAAGATGACACCATGAAATACTTGGCAAATACAAGTGCATTATTATGGATGCATATACTTTCCCTAGTCCTTCCCTTATGGCTTTTTTGACCACAACCGACCATGGGTGTGCAGTGTCGAGAGGAAAGTATGTTGCTAAGTACACCTGATTGTTTGTACCCCTAGAGCACATCATCATGGTGGGGTTATTTCTGATGATCTATTCTTGTTATACCATGGTTAGATGATGTGCATTATCTTCCTGTTTAGCTTCATCTTGTGTGAGGTTGTGGAGGCTTGCATCTAGCACATGAAGTGTTTGAGGTTCTTGCTTAGCACACCAGTTTTATCAAAACCAGACCGAAATCGGGAAAATTGGCTAGTCTGACCGGTATGGGGACCGTATCAGTCTGGTTCGAGTTTTCAAATCAAAAAATGCTCATTCCATATGGAACTGGCCTTAAAGCACCAAATTGCCAGGTTCTATACAATGCTGCTAGAATTTATATTAAAACAATAAATTACTACATTTAGAGCCTCTTTTTGATGTATTTTGGTTCAGAGACAGACACTGCGCTATTTTGGTTATATGTGCCCTTACTTATTATATACATGAGAAAACTTTGCAATCATAATTACTACATTTACAGCCCTTTGTTGATGTATTTGGTTCAGAATGTATTGCACTCGGTGCTATTTTTGTCATATGCACCCTTACTACATAACATGAAACTTTGCATATTTGTGTATAGCGGTTTGGATTCATATGGATGCATGTGAATATATATGTTTTTATCAAACTTGAATATTTTATGTATCTTTTGGTCAACCATTTTTCTCGCCCATCTGTTCAGATTTTTGGGGTCAACTAGTTCGTGACCAATCCAGTTTTGATAACTATGGCTGACACATTTGGAGAGGGATACCCATCAACTAAGGGTTTCCCCAAGTTTTACTGGTTAATTGATTATCTTGGATGTGGTGATTTAATTATTGGCATGCTCACTATGGTTTAAGCTTATTACTAGAGTATTTCTCTCTAGCACACATTTTTATGGTCACGAAGCATCTATGTCCTAATGGTGGGAACACCAGTGAAAATATTGGCTATCTTATGATGAGGTGGCATCCTTTGGTTGGCTAGTTGTTTGAGGGAGTAGAGTGCTCCACTTGTTTTGTCTTATTTGCACATCTTTGGAGGTGTGGAGACCGTTTGGCATAGTTTACTAGGTCACTCCATATGTGCACCCGTGGTTTTAGTCACTTGGTTATGAAGCTACACATGGTTTTGATTATATTACTCTTATGTTGCATTCACCATCTTCTAGGGCAAGTTATTTATATTATTTCTTAGAGGACAAGTGTTTGTGCATGTGCTTCTAACTACTTTTGCACTGCCTCTTTTTTATTTTATATTATTTTGGAAGTATTGTATGTGAACTTGTCCATTATCCCAGGATGCTTCCTTGTGGACCTATTGCACATGATTCCATGGATTATTGTTCAAGACATCTTTGTTGAGCCTTGGACAAATTGCCCTAACCACTTATTCTATCTTTCGTATCTTTGGTATTGGTGTAGGTGCATGTAACTACCTTGACTCTTTGATCTAAGGCACACCTCTCCTGGAGTTGGTTTTGCACATCTATCAAGGAAGTCTAACTACTTCGGCACAACATTTGAGGTTGCTCCACTACTTTGGGTTTGATATAACAACTTTGCGGACCATCTTACACACATTCCCATGTTATCTTCTTGTGGGACGAGTTGTTATCTTCTTGGAGAAAGAGCCCCAACAACTTCTATTTTGGGCAAGCATTTGGCATCTCTAGGTGGCTAACCCCCTCATCTACGAGAGCACCCCCACCATGGCACACTTATTTATAAAGGCATAACCACTTTTGAACACATCTTCTTAGGGCGCATCTCCTCAAGAGTTGTTTTATCATTATCTTTCTTGCTCAAAGCACTCCAAAGACTCCTTACACATTTCTCTAGGGCACGTTTCTTCCTTGGAATATTTTACATTATTTGGTGGTTGAAAACCCCTCTTAAGGAGCACCTTCATCCATTTGACTGAGAAAGATTTAATATTCTATTTTGAGAAGGTTGTTGAAGGGTTACATTGAAGAACTTACCAAGGACAAGTGGCACCTTGCATGGGCTTGGATGGGCGTATTCCTTTGAGGATGAAGACAATGGCATAACCAATGTCTTTATTTTATCATTTGTTTGACTTGTCTCATGGAGTTGGTTATGTGAGAGCATTCTTGTATTGTTTTCCTTGCAGAAATTGGTGGATCTAGGAAAACAAATCATTGTTCATTGTAGGAGATGGAGCTCACTTATCAAAAGAGCAGCTTCCATTTGTAATGAGGGTTGTGCTATCTACGCTTGTACTTCTGGAAATAAAGAAAGGAGGAAGGTGAAACCGACGACCGAGACTATCCTATCATTTTCATTATCAATAGGATTCCTCTTTCTATCTAGGGTGGTAGGCTCAAGGTAGACATCCCCCGGTGAACTGGGTTTTGAGAAGGCAAAGGGTGTGCGGCCAAGGAAAGCCTTCTCACAAGTCACCAACGGATCGAAGTCCTCAACTAAACAAACAATAAAGATAATAATAACTAGAAAATGTATACCTGCCTCGAAACAAAGCAACAAGAAACTATATTTTGCAAGATCACTTGATGGTTAGCACTTCATAATCGACTTTCAATCGTGAGAAATTGACTAGTGCATTACTGAAGTACAAAGATGTATAATAGCACACTACAATAACATACACTTCACAATGCTCAAATGAGCAAGAGTAACTAATCATGACACCAACATTCATCAAGGCAATACCAATGCATTAGTCAATCTCTCTCACCATTTTAAAGAAGAAAATGATGCAAAGCATAACTATAACTCAAATGGATAGCAATGTTGGTCTCGATATTCAGGATAATTCAGGGAGATCAGCGTCTCGAGGCCCACATGGTCCTAGACAGGAGCAGCTCCCAGAGTGAGCTGACTTGAGCATGGCTCGAGGGGCCTATCTTTTCTTCTTCGCGCCTTTGTTCCGTCAGCATTTTCCATCACTACCGGCCTGGCTTGCATCTGAGAGGACTTTGTTCATGAGGTAATTTCAGTCCCGAGGTATCATGGTATGTGTCATATTTGATCATTATAACCTTCTTATGTATGCATTAGGTTCCTTTCATTTCTGATGACTGCTTGGATCTTACACTAATCCTCTTGACCATTGTTGGGGTGATTGATGGGGAAACTTAGCAAGCCAGTATTCATGGGTTTTGGTTAGCCACCAAGGGGTGTTTGCAGAGCCATCGTTCGCTCCCACCATCTTATCATTTTTCCATCTTATATCCCGCTCATCCATCCCATTCCCCTAGTCTGGCCATTAGGGTGACCTTCCAGGGTACATTTTGTCTTGTGGGAAGAAGGGGCTAAAGGCCCAAAAGGTAAAAGCAGCTGGTAAAAGATAAAAGCCATAGGAAGATAAACACCTAGAGATGCTTCGCCCAGGGGATTCCCGAGAAGGCAATAAAAATCCTCTCGATAAGAAACTAAGGGACCCTAAGAAAAATGAAATAAATAAATGCAAGACCTAACCAAGAGGATGGGAGGTCTCATCACGAGCCGGCCCATTATGTTCATAAGTATTTAA
>SNQJ01S0157574.1:0-16671 GCA_010110895.2 Picea sitchensis
GATCAAGAACGCTCGCAATGGTGGTAATGGAGAAAAACTTCCCGTCAAGGGTATATTTCTTGGACCCAATTTGTGGTGGAGCTTTATGAACGCTTTGACACTGACACCAACCATTTGGACCGTTTGACAAAATTGAAGCAATCAGGCACAGTCGAAGACTTCATAGCTGCATTTGAGCGACTGGCTTTCTGAACCGAAGGCATGACTAATGCTTTCTTTCGAGAGTGTTTTATCAGTGGCCTCAAGGAGGAGATTTGGGCCCATGTCCTCATGGCTCGACCTACGAATTGGGTGGAGGCTACTAAAAAAGCTAAAGAATCACAACAAATTGTTTCCTCTCAAAACCGTAATCCTTCCTTTATCCCTCTCCCTAAACCAGTAAATCCCACTACTCCCTCCACCCCATTAAAGATCCAAAAATTGACCAGGGCTGAAATGACCGAATGACAACTCAAAGGCCTCTGTTATAATTGTGATGACAAATATTTCCCAGGCCACAAATGTAAGGAAAAAAATATTTTTATGGCCATCTCTGAGGATGTTCCGGAAGAGGATGATGACACTCCCTTTATGCCCGAGTCACCAGAAGTCACTGACATAAACCCTCCCGAAGTGGAACCAATCATTTCCTTCAATGCTCTCACTGGCTTCTCGACCCCCCAAACCCTCAAGTTAATTTGTTACATCAAGCACCGAAAGGTCATCATTCTAGTTGATAGTGGCAACACCCACAATTTTATTCATCGTCGCATTGCCCAAGAAACCCATTGCTACATCCATGTTGTCAACAATTTCCAAATCATGATTGCTAATGNCAGTTGGATGATGGAATTGAATGCAGAAAACGGAAATATCCGGTAAGAATTATGTCTTTTTAGTGTAGTAACACCAGTGCTCATTTATCTTTGTCGCGCTAAAGAAAATGCTCCCCCTGTGGATTCTTATCTTTGCAATAACTGTTTTTTTCTTCCTTCAGAAGATTAGATACAATTATGTGTGCCTATCGATTACAATGCACAGTCAACTTAGGGAATTGACAAGACATATTGCCCGAGAAGAGTTTCGAGATTTTCCAACGCGTAACCCACTACGCCTTAGCTCCTCCAATGATATACAAGAAATGTTGCGATCGCAGGTATGCATATTTCGTCATGTTTTATTTGATCTTTTATCGTTGAAAAAATAGTCCTTTTCACTTGCACTGAATGTGATTGTCAGGCTGGAACAACCTTCCAGATACGCGGAATCCGGTCTTGGAAAGATGAGAATCTCTGAATATGGAGCAATTCCTATCGGGAAATTAGGATGGAAGGTGTGCGTCTTTTGGTAGTTGAACATGAACGTTTTGGAAGATCATTCTCGAGGCAGCAAATGTCGGGAGATTTGGTATGGCTTAGCTTCTGCAGACCCTCATTCTCGCGCTTTCTGCGCTCGATGTCCTGGCGGAGATTAAGAGTTTTGGAAATTAACGGTTCTGGTTCAATCGAGGTAAGCACATCTTAGTAAGCTCATTTTGTTTCACCTTAAATTAAATTAATAGATTATATGTGCTTTGCAGCCATCGTGGTACTTAGATGGGTACTTAGATGACTGGGATCCTCTTGACCCGCCACCAAATACTTTGACGGGTCCGCCGCCACATGACTACAGTATCCCACCCTCGTCCAGTAAGGTCGGGCAACCAGAATCCTCACGGCAGAGACCTTTAGGTTCCAGGTTTGGGCGTTTTGGACCATTACGTTCTTTTTATCGCTTTCTAGAAAACCGGGTTCCGGGCATGATAACTTTGGCGAAGCTAGCTTTGAAAAATATAGAATTCCTGCAATTACTTCCCATCGATTTTTCCCAACTTCGAAACCTCAAACATTTAGATCTATCTGGCTGCTCTAAACTAACTGAATTGCCAAAAACATTTTCTGAGTTATTGCAACTTCAATATTTGGCATTGCAAGACTGCTTCAGGTTATCAATTCCCCTCGATATTTTGGGAGAAATTTCCACACTTGAGTATGTTGACTTCCAAGGCTGTGCTAAATTGGTATGCTTGCCAGAGAGAATCCCGTATCAAAGGCATTTAAGATATTTGAATTTAATAGGCACCGGTTTATTACAACTACCCGACAACTTGGGAATACTCGACAAGCTAGAACAAATAACAATAGGGAGCTCAGCTTTAAAACAGATACCACTTACTGTAGCCAATTTGAACGGCTTAGCAGAGCTGTTTCTGATTGAATGCTCCGGTCTACAGCAAATCTTACCAGAAGGAATTGCAGCGCCAAATATCAAAATTTTGACTATAGACCGTTGTCCCATAGATAGCTTTAGTTTTCAGGATCACGGGAACATGGATGTACAAAACATGCATTTGAGAGTTGGCATGAGTTTTTTAAGAGATTTGATTTTGACTAACACATCAATATGCCAGATATCCATTCCTGATTGTGTTTCCCCCAGGCTCGAAACTATTGATCTTTCAGGAAATATTCAGCTAGTGCACGTTAATGCCTTGCCATCAGCACTAGTAAGCCTAAACCTGTAAAACTGCTGCGGATTGAAGACATTAACAAGCCTTTCAAATCTAGTAAACCTTAAATTCCTCAACATAAACAGGTGTTTTAACCTGAAAACCCTGAATATGGAAGGCCTTGCATCATTGGAAGAGATTAAAGCGGAGGAATGTAGTATTCAAAGCTAAATATCCCTCTTATATTTCTAATTCGGATCTTTCACGACATAAACTTATCCAACACAAAAAAATTACACAACATTTAGATGAAAAAATATTAAAATTTAGCAAAATGTATCAATTCAAAGCTAATATTCACGCACCTAAATGTCGACGGATGCAATGATCGAAGAAACAAGATAGAGCGACGTGAATCTTTCAGAGTCGAAATTCAACAAATTTAAGCTGAAAGAAAGATTATTATTATTATTATTAAATGGAAAAATGAACACTGTGAAAGAAAAGATGAAAATCAGGAAATACCTTAAACTAATTGAACGACATTTTGATCCATTTGAAGAAACGTAAATCAAATTTGAAGAATATTTCAAATTCACTGACAAAACCTTTCGGCGTTGGAGTCTGCGTGCCAAATGGAAATGCGGTAATATGCGATGCGGTTAGCTCAGGAATACGGTATGGATAAAATATACCATGCAAACAAACACTGTGAGGCTACTCTCACTTCTTAGTATTAAATTAAGATGGATTACATCCTTATATGGGAAAAGACTCGACCGAGTCGGCTACATGCAAACCAAAAAAACAACTAGACTCTTAACTAGGCGGTCCTTCTTGGCGCTTACAACCCGTCGGCTTATTAAGTGCTAACCAGTATTGCAATTTCCATTACTTCCAAGTCTCCCCTTAATGGAGAATGGATTGTGACTTTGACCTACATCTCCCTAAAAAAAGAGTTCAAACAGGTACCCAGAGGCTTAGTTAAAATATGACGTGTTTTCCGCTGATATTGTCCACAAGATTTATTTCATTTGACAACAACTTTTCTCGAACAAAGTGATGCAGGCTTCAACATGCTTTGTCTTTTGCCAGAAAAATGGGTTCGCCAATGATATTGATTGAACTTTGATTGTCACATCTAATCATCGCAGGTTCGCCTTTGGATTCTCCTCCAACATCTTAGAAGAAGTCTGCTAACCAAGCGATACCTGGTTTGACACACACAAGAACTTTATATTAAATGCCAGTGGGGACAAGAAGATTACAATAAGGCTGATTTTCGCATACTGAGGCAACCGGATAATCTGCGAATGCATATCCGGTGGATTGAATCTTCCCGATCATCATATTTCCGGTAATCGGAATCGAATAGCACATTATCGCAAAATCGGTCATCCGATTATATTTAATACCATAATCAAAATTTTGCCTTTTAGATGCACAGTCTTTGCGCTGTTTGCATTCCAATGGCTTTCATGAGGTTATGCAGCAAGGCCGACAGCACCTCCTACAAATGCTCCAGTATCAGGTCTGGTTTTGGTGAGATAATTCGGACTACCCACCATCTGTCTATAGGTGCCATTCCTCGCCGGAACCATCATCACAAGGCCAGTTTCGGTGTTGCGCTTAAGACGTTAAGAGACTTAGCGATCCATCTTAAAATCTCTTGAAATTATTTCTCCTGCGATATGCCACTTTGCGGCGATAAAGTTTGGCGCATTTCCTCAACTCAAAGACCCAGAGTAATGTAATATCACCAAGATCTTTCTGACACCAAATGCGCTTTGGTAGCTGCTCGCCCGGTTTAAATAAATTAACTTCTACTGCATTTCCTATGGCGTTGGTAAGATCATCAACGTATAATGAAATCAATACTATATAACCATGCTCATCAAATTTGGTATCTCTGGTCCCCGGATCCCTTTTCTCCGCATAAACCCCGTTGAAGAAAGAAAGTCTATCTTCTCATACCATGACTGAGGTTCCTATTGCAGTCCATACAATGCTGCTGCTTGCCGTGTTGCCGGCCCTTTTCAACCGACTATCGGGTTGAGTCAAAGGTGAAACTTTTCTTCCTTTAACTCACCATTCGAAAATGCATATTTAACATCTAAGTGATGCAACTTCCAATGATACTTTATAAAGCGATTAACATTAGGTATTGAATTTTAGCTCGTTGCAAATGTTTCAGCATGATTAATACCTTATGTTTGTGAATACCGCTTTGCAACCAATCCCTGAACATACTATCACTTCGCATCGATTTAAAACTTGGGTTTGTATATCCATTTGCATCGAATGGGCTTCTTATGTTTGAAACCGATTAAGTCAATTCCCAAAGTGTTTTTCATTACTCAGATTCATATTCTTCCTCCATTCTGCATTTCTCCATTCATCTGTTCATTAGCTTCATCAAAATTCAATAGGTTCTCTTGAAATGCTACTCATTAGGGCATGATATTTATACCTTCCCGGGGCTTGGTCATCTTCGGAGATCTTCACTTAGTGATTATCTTCCTCCCCACTTTGTGAAGATCATCTCCAGCACTTCCAATTGAAGCGTATTTGCTTGAATTTTCCATATCATTGAGTCCTTCTTGTTCAACATTGTTCTAAATGTCCTTTATGCATTTCGCGGGGATGGTATTTGATGATGTCAATGAGGGATGTTTATTTGTTTTGTGGGATTCCGCTGCTGGCATTTGTTGTTGTTCTTCTTTAACTCCTTCATCGAGAATTCTATGCCATTCCTCATGGTTGTTGTCGTCATGATTTCCTGCTTCATGCTCATGGAAAGTACATCTCTACTTGCAAACACTTTGTGAGTAAGCGGATCAAACTTGTATGCTTTAAATTCAAAACAATACCCAATGAAAATTACATTTAATTATTTTAGCATCCAATTTCCTTCTATTCTCCTTTGGAATATGTGCAGAATATTTACACCCAAATACTCAAATTATTAAGCGCGAGTTTGGAACCATACAAGGGCCTCGAAGAATTAGCACTATCGAACACCTTGTTGGACTTCTGTTCTTTAAGTAAACTGCAGTATTTATGGATTCAACACAAAATGCATTTGAGAGATTTTACCTTTCATCATCATCTTCGTGCACCTTTCTAGAGCCCAGAGTTCTGTTTTTCTTCGGCGACTCACGTTTTGCTATGGGTGTTGAGGTACTTTAAGCTGGCGTACTATTCCGTTCTCTTTGCAATATTTGTTGAAATCCACGGTTGCCACTCTCCCTTGATCAGGCAGATTTTTGATGGATTTTCATGCTTTCACCATGGTTACGAGACTCCTTAAAATTACTCGAAACATCACTTTCATCAGGAGAGTAAAGCCCGTAATATCTCGTGCAATCATCAATAAAATAGCAGAAAGTAAAATGCACCTCCTAGAGACCTGGTATCTTGCGCGAGCCCTGACATCGGTATGCAAGATCTGGCACATCTCTCTTTCTTATGAGAGAGGAGTTAGAGATTCATCTAGATTGCATCTCCTGAAAATGCATATCCATCACGAACCTATCTCTTCTCGAAGCGTCATACCTATATCATCAGGATAATTAATCATATCCTGTCAAATCGATACCCTCGTCGTAATCAGTCCTGTTGGGAAGGAGGGTTGGATCCTTCCACTGTACAATAATTCTTGAAGAATTCAACCTTCAAGTTACGATCTATGATGGTGGACACATAGATCAAATTATTTTTTTTATTTCGATAGCATACACCCACATTCTGCGAATGTGACGAGCTGTACCATTTGACAATGTCATAGTAATTTCTCCATATCCCTTGATCTTATAAGCGCGGTCATCTCCAAGACATATCGCTGGCACCATTCGAGTTTCTTTGAAATTAGCATAACAATTTTTATTACAATTCATATTTACTAATGCTCCGAAATCCACAAACCAAACATCAGAATCATCCGTTTCAACAGACAAAGCAACGTTAGACACAAACACCCTAAGATCCCATGAGTCAAAATTCGGGGGTTCATCAAGATCTCAGATTATTTATCACTAGCAATAAATAATCTACGATCTTGATTTGAAGATTTTTGCATAATGACGTTCTTGTTCTGGTTTTATTCCTAGCCTCATCATTTTTTCTTCTGCGCGGTCTTTATTCGCATATGTCAGTCGACCACGAAAACAAAAGCAACTCTTAGACTCATTCCTGTCGGATTGCATACCTTGGTTGGCGATTATCTTCCTCGCGATGAGCGCCTCTGCCGCCAGGCAACCTCGACATAGGCGCCTCCTCGCCTCTTATCGCCTTATCTCCCAGCGCGGATCTATTGACGACCCGCAGGTGCGATATCTTTATAAAGAGCAGTTTGCGCCTCTCTTCCTCTTGCGGTAAAATACCTGTCAGTTCTTCAAAAATAGGAGGTTTCTCCCTTGGCGCCAAGACACATGAACATGATAATCTTCAGCACCATTAGGTAGCGATCACGGATCGGTGTTGGAAACAGTTTCTCCTACATTTACTAACTTCTCTTTCACCTCTTTAATGCGACCAAAATTGAACTAGATTCATTTCCATCCCATCTTAATACAATTTAGTTTTCGGGAACAAAATGCGATTTGTGTTTATAGTTTCACAATGTTTAAGAAGTACGTCCATGTTAGAGATTTGTAGCGTCTCTAATATCGAAATTTATCTTATCTTTAGCGACGGCATAGCGCTTGTTTTCCGCTTCTCCTAGTCTTGGATACGTAACAGCCGCGCACCTTTCTTCTGTAGCATCCTCTACCGCTTTCAAACCGCTTTTCGGCGGCAGTTTGATTCAGTTCGTGCAATGTTCAGTTTCCGCCTTTCCATGACATCGCGTCTTGAATTTCCGGTTAATGAAGTTTGAGCCATCTAACGGTAACCCCGTTAAGGTAGGTCTACGCGGTAGTTAAGCCATGCTTAACAATTTAGTCACCGCGAGAAAATCACCAGGATGGCCGCGTTTTGTATTCGCCGGATACTACCAATCCGACTCAATCTATCTTTGTTCTGAGCTTATATCATGCATGCATGCACAACTTAATATAAAATCCGCCTTTTTTTTTTTTTTTAAAAAAAAAAAAAAAAAAAAAAAAAACTTTAATAAACTTCAAAACCTTTTAAAAAACACTTTAATAAACCTCCACTTTATTAAACTTCAAAGAGGATTCACTTTAATCAAATTTAGGTTCACCTTATCCACTCTTTATTCCATTAAACAATAAAAAATCCACAAAATCCGTATAATAAACATCCACTTAATAAAAAGGAGTGTATCCCCTTTCAAAGACCACGCATGCAAATCGTATCCACTTTCAAAGCATATCCACTTAATAAAAAACTCCGCGATTTTCATGCATGCATTCAAACTCACGCGATTTTCAAAACTCTTCCTCCACTGTTTTCTTTAAACTCCACAAACTACCTCCGGCTCTTCAAAAACTCTTCACGGCTCTTCCAATTCCGATTGCATGCAAACTTTATCGAAGGAGAATTAACCTTCAAACCTTCAAAACTCATATTGTTATTTCGCGAGCTGTTTCTAAGTTCACCAGCACCTCACCGATTACTCGGCACAATAGGAGTCGATGAAAGTTAGCACCTTAAATTGGTTAGGCTGGCGGAATGCCAAGATTTTACCGGCGCACAGCCAATGCTAGCTTACGGCTTTCACCGGAATTTTCGTCCTTGTATCTGGCGTAAGGTAGTATTCCCGCGCGCCTGAGAGGAGGGACCGCCCGAACTTCAAGGATTTTCGCACCTTCTCCCCGTGGCTCTGATACAAAGATAAAATATCTGAGAATAGGCAAACATGGTGAGAATGCATTGCTCCCACGGTGTAAATGAAGCCGGATTACATCCTTATATAGGAAAGAGACTCTCATTGATCGACACATGCAAACAAAAGACAATGAACAAGCTGACCCTTAACTAATGGCCGGATTCTTCTAACACAGCCCAGCTTATGCGGGTATAACATCTCCACCATTATTTCCAAGTCCTTGGCGATTCTGGGGTGGCATAGGATTCCACACTTCCTCCTGGCTCGGTAAATGAGAGATAATAATCAAACTGACTATACAGAATACGGTAAAATCCGATAAAAAAATATAGAGCGGCGTGAGGAGTCAGAGATCCGAATCGCCAGGAGTCAGGCAGCATGCAAGGCCGATGTCTTCTCTTTATGCGTGGATAGCCTGACCACCATGATGATGAAGTGGCGGCTTCTGGCTATCGAAGAGAGCCCGGTCAGGCAGGATCTGGGTAAAACTTCTAGGAGGGAGAGGGAGGAGGGAGGGAGGGAGGAGGAGGAGGGTGAGTAAAGGAGCCAGCAGGGGTTGAATCTGTCTGACTCAAAATCGACGTGGCAGATTGCAAGGCATCCATTCGGTGGTTTTCCAAGTTTTTCCTCTTTTATTGGTTTGTGTGTAGATTGTTTTATTGTGAAAAGATCAAAAAAATATGGTTTTAGAAAACCCATCCAGCGAGTTTTACAGTTTTTCTAAAACACGTGTAGTTGACATGTTTTCTGAAGAAGCTAACACTAAGATATGCTTTTGGCATAATTATATTCATCATAGCAAGAGTTGTAACCTTTTACCTTTCACTAGGAAGTGGGAACAAAGAGACAATATTTCAGTGGGAACAAAAAGATAGGTTTTCTACAAAACCTAACACTACATATATACCTTCAACATAATTAGATTCATCATAATAAGAGTTGTAACCTTTCACCTTTCACTAGGGAGTGGGAACAAAGAGACAATATTTCCTTTAAGGATGATAATTTGAGAAAAAAAAAAAAAAAAAAAAAAAAAAAAAAAAAAAAAAAAAAAAAAAAAAAAAAAAAAAAAAAATATAATTTTTAATAAAATATTCAATTAACCAAATTAAAAATATAAAATTAAAATATGTATATATTATTAAAAGTACAAATTACAAATTAATTAATAATACATTAAATACAATTAACTAATATTACTTATACTTATATTGAAACAAACTCCCATATATAATAATACATGAACTCGGAAGTCCCATAAATGATAATACATGAACCATGAACTTAAGTACCTTACTTTGGATTTACAATTTTAATATGAAAATGATAATACATGAACCATGAACTTAAGTACCTTACTTTGGATTTACAATTTTAATATGAATTTTTACTAGCTATCTTGTTGTGAAGCAAAGTTATGTTATTAGTCTCATATTGATGTATAGGGGTATTATGTAATGGAGTCTTATATCATTGTTAAAGTGAATTGTATTGTGAATTATATTTGGATCAATATTTTAAATTGGTCAATTTTATGGGATTATTTTATCATTTTGATTTTAATTTGTGTATAATGTAATTTTTAAGTGTAAAAAAGAATGATGTTGTTTAATTGTTTTATTAAATGGTTTTAGTTTATAAATTTATAGAAATCACTCACATTATTTAAAATTGATTTTTGACTATAAAAATGAATTTAGCATGCTGAAAAAATTGTGGAACACTCAAAATCTACAATTTAACAATTTCTTGACAAAATATTAAGCAAATGTTTCCAAAATATCAAAAATAGATTTCATAAAACATTTAATAACAAGTAAGAGGGCATCCAACTCTGTAAAATGGTGGATATTCTCTAATAATACAATTGATTTAATTCACTTACATACTACACAGTTTTGTTATACATAAAACTAAAAGATCATTACAAATGTCAAGTTGCAAAAGCCTCTATCAATGGGCAACAAAATTCCCCATATAGATGATATGAGGACAGTGTGGTACAAAATGACTTATGTTTTGTGGATTGGAAATACCACATATGTTTATGTCAATGCCGTTATGAATTCTCCGCAAATTTCTGAAACATCCGTTTCGTTATCGATCATCAATATCCATCCCCTCTCTTCCTCCACCTTACGACTCGCTAACCTATCTATCTCTGTCCATGTCGCTTTCTTCACATTACGACTACTCTTAAGGCGCAATCTTTTCACTTTGCATCCCTCTTCGTCCTCATCCACATCACTACTACTCGGCTGCTCAGTCATGTCGTTCCATGAGAAAGACACGTCTAAATACCGTTCGCATTTCTCTCATATTCTCGCAGTTGCCTCATCAATCGTTCTCTCTCGCACGCGAAGCGTTCCTCTCATCTTCGATCGGATCCCATATCATCTATGGAGCAAGTGCCAGAGACAGTGCCAGTGGCGGCACCATACCATGTTTTCATAAATCACAGGGGACCCGACGTCAAGAAGACTCTTGGGAGGACTCTTATCTAGTCGGTGCGACAAAGAATACTGGGAGCAGCAGTTGGAAAAGTTGTCTACAAAAATGCCAAAGCAAGCAAGAAACCCATTACAAGTGAATTAGGAAGCATGGAGAGAAAATTTTTGGACATAGGCTGTTTTCTTAGTTAGAAGAATTAGCTAATGGGAATCTTGGAAAGGATTACATGGCAACAGCTAAATTGAGACCATCTGGAAAGTCTCTGTAAAAAATGTCTTGTGAAATTTGATTATGACGTGCAGTTGGATTATGGAATTGAATGCAGAAAACATAAATATCCGGTAGACAAGCTAGAACAAATAACAATAGGGAGCTCAGCGTTAAAACAGATACCACTTACAGTAGCCAATTTGAATGGCTTAGCAGAGCTGTTTCTGATTGAATGCTCCGGTCTACAGCAAATCTTACCAGAAGGAATTGCAGCGCCAAATATCAAAAT
The DNA here is from genome assembly GCA_010110895.2 of Picea sitchensis. Lineage (NCBI taxonomy): Eukaryota > Viridiplantae > Streptophyta > Pinopsida > Pinales > Pinaceae > Picea > Picea sitchensis. Next base: position 11,209 of record SNQJ01S0157574.1, read on the forward strand.
TTTGACTATAGACCGTTGTCCCATAGATAACTTTAGTTTTCAGGATCAGGGGAACATGGATGTACAAGACATGCATTTGAGAGTTGGCATGAGTTTTTTAAGAGATTTGATTTTGACTAACACATCAATATGCCAGATATCCATTCCTGATTGTGTTTCCCCCAGGCTCGAAACTATTGATCTTTCAGGAAATATTCAGTTAGTGCACGTTAATGCCTTGCCATCAGCACTAGTAAGCCTAAACCTGCAAAACTGCTGCGGATTGAAGACATTAACAAGCCTTTCAAATCTAGTAAACCTTAAATTCCTCAACATAAACAGGTGTTTTAACCTGAAAACCCTGAATATGGAAGGCCTTGCATCATTGGAAGAGATTAAAGCGGAGGAATGTTGGGAGCTGCAGAGGATACAAGGATTGAATCAGCGGGAACGGTTGAGTTGTGTCCACATTTCGACAGACAATACAGTTATCTGGAATGACATTTGCCTACTTTTGGTGAGTATTTGTTCTTCATTAGATCGAAATATTCCTTCATACAAAAATCATCGATATTTTCTGCTAATTAAAAAACCTGGGACTAATCTAGTCGTGTTACGGGTGGATTGAATCAGCGGGAACGACTGAATTGTCTCCACTTTTCAACAGACAATAGAGTTATCTGGGATGACATTTGCGGGCTTTTGGTGAGTATTTGTTCTTCATTACATCGAAATGTTCCTTCATACAAAAATCATCGATATTTTTTTGCTAATTAAGAAACCTGGGACTAATATCGTCGTGTTACCGGTGATCTGTAGTGGTGCAAGGGTGGGCGTGTAATCTTGGTATTTATTCACTGTTGGGATATCACAATTTGAATTTGTATCGTTGAATGATGAAATCCAATTTGGGAAATATGTGCAGAGATCGCCCAGTCACCAAAAGCCATCAACTGCCATCTTTAGTGGAACAGCGGATAATTACAAGGTGGGCGTTCAATTTTCCCGAAAGCAAGGCAGGCAGGAAGTAGTAATCGCTACTTTTAATTGACTGAAAATAATTTATGTAATTTGTGCAGATCTTTGGTCAAGAAGATATGCGGCGGATTGCTAAGAAGTTTAATCTTGAAATACTTGACATTTTCTTACTAAGCGACAGAATAGCGGGTCTTCCCCAGAGATTAAATGATTTCCATTCACACAGTGCAATATTAATGTTCCTTGTCACGGACAATGTCAAGTGGCGCATTTGTGTCCGATTTACACCACCGGCGATTAGTCGTGATGAATCAACTGTGGAGTACTCAGTCGTGACTGGAAACAGAGGTGGAAGAGGCGTACATGTATTTATGTGGACAGAAGAGTCTCGTTTGTTTAAAGAGTACAGTGTCTATAGCGATATCTACGTATCTTTATCTTTACTCGCTGAGGAGAGGATTTGGGTGGCGAATAGTGGTAATAATGTGGAGGAAGGGAGGGGATGGATAGTGATGGTGGATAAGAAGACGGATGTTTCACAAGTTTGCAGAGAGTTGATAATGGCATGTGCATAAAGGCATATAGTCAACAAAACAGAAGTTCTGTTCTGTTGTAATAGACTGTATGCATATCCTCTATGTGGGGGATTTTGTTACCCATTGATGGAGGCTGTTACCCATTGATTGAGGCTTTTGCAACTTGACATGGTAATGATATTTTGGCTTTATGTACAATTTTTTCTTTAAAATTAGGCTAATAAAATAAAACAATTGCACTGGATGGTATTGCTAATGGATTGATAATAATCGAGTTGGATGGTTCTTTACCATTAAAAGTTATAAAGCAAATCAAAGCAAATCCAATAAAATTGACATTTAAAATATTGATCCAAATATAATTCCATTTAACAATTACATAAAATTAAATTCCATTCCAATTATCACATAGCCTTCCAACCATTACATAACGCTCCCAAACAACAATACTGAATCCAATAGTTTAGCTTTGCTTTCTACAACTAACTCTATAAATATCAATATAATAATTCACATTAATATTATAAATTTTAAGTAAGATATTTATGTTCTTTTTATTAAGATTGTTAAGATTGTCAATTTTAAGTAGTATCATTATAAAATAACAATACAATAATTCATATTATTATTGTAAATTTTAAGTAAAGTATTTGTATTTTTGCATTGATATTGTAAATCAATATCAATTTAAGTAAGATATTGTGTTCTTATTTTATCATATTACCATATATTTCAAGTATAGTTGACTATAATGCAAAGTTTATTATTAATTTTTGTTGAAGATTAAGAATTATTTATTCAAATCATCATGAATTTGGTATTAATTTAGTTTTTAATTTTATTTTTAATGTTTAATATAATAAAATGTATTTTTTAATAAATAAAAAAACTTTCTTTAAAATTTTATTAGACAATATGGTGAAGTCTTATTATGTTATTACAAACTAAGTTTCTTTTAAACATGTATTAAGTTTAACCTAACTATTGCCCACAGTGATCCTAAAAACACCACCTCTTCAATTTTCATCACCATCTCTTTGTTCCCATTCCCAAAGTAGTTGTCACGTTGACTTTACATTTTTGTGTAATTTTTAATCTTTAATGTTTAATATAATTAAAAAAAAATGAAAATTTATTAGTCAATATGTTTAAAGTCTTATGGCAGGCTTAGCTTCTTCCAAACTTTTACTAACCTTAACCTTGATATGGCTTATAATAATCATACAAACACCTCTCTCCAAATATCATTACTATATAGATGGGATATCATTTGTTTGTTTATACAAATGGCATCTTCTACAATTATTTCTTCATAAGTGGCATCTCTTGTTTTGATTTCTTCAACAAGATTCAAATTATCTCTTTGTTCCCATGCCCAAGTTAAAGGTTGCAATGGTTACTCTGACAAATCTTAAACAAATGAAAAGATTACAGAAGTTTGCAATGGTTACTCTGACAAATCTTAAACAAATTAAAAGATTACAGCTTGCAATGGCTAGTGAGCTCACCATTTCCATCAATATCTCATCTCAACTTCCAAGTGACTTGAAAAGTTTTATGATTCTTAATGTTTAACATAGGAATAATAGTGACTATAGATTTTATTTACATCTTAAGTTGTGTTATGCACAATAAATTTATTTTCATTATTCTCTTCAATTTATTCCACCACACATCCATTTTCCTACCAGGATAACCACCTTCTATTAGATTCTTGTCCTTGTTTACGATCTCTTCCTAATGTTTCTCTAGTTCGCAACATCTGGTAGATATTCTTCCAGATTGGTCATGTTGATTTGACCGAGGGAGAATGATACATTCACTCACGGGGCCATGTTGATTTGGCTAGTGGTGAATGGCCCTTTATCCTATTAGTCATGATGAGGAGTGAAAAACACTCAAGATGCTCTCACATTTCCTACTCCAGGATGGAGTGATCTATTTTTTATAGGGCAGGTTTGGCTTTTTTACAAGTCTAGTCTAACGTTGAAGATGTAGGCTCAAGAGACCTCTTGTGATGAAGGACTTATTGGTGAATCTACTCAACATTAGAGCCCTATATTAATTAGACGTGCATGTCAAGAAATAATTATCAACATAATTACTAATTACTAATTAGTAATTAATTTATTAATTAAAAGACAATAATGGAAAAGACAAGTCCCCAAATGAAAGGGCACTTCGTCCTGTGTAATTATTCTATGATAACAGTAATATTTAAATCATAAGACAATAATTATTAGATCTTAAAATCAGAAAATTCAACAGTGGTCATCACAAAATTCATCTTAGGGTGAGTAGAACAATATTTTTCCTAAAATGCAAATTATATAAAAACATAAGATAAAGAAGACTACTTAAGTACCTTCAACATGGAGTCCAAATACAAATCCTTTAAAGATACATCCCCTATAACCTATTGGGAATGCTTCACTACTCTACAATGATCAAATTGGCATGGATTGGTTGCATTACCGAATACATGAATTTCATTATATTTCCTTTTAAAGTATTTTTGTTTTCGTTATGTTTCCTTTTAAAGTATTTTGGATGATGTTTATCAGAAGCGGTCACATGTGGTTGCATGAACTGCAGCAGGTGTGGATATGATTCCCCATAGGTCTGTTGTGGCAAACTTGAAATTACATTGCCAGGTGCTAGTGTTGGGAATTGTAATATATGTGTAGGGACACTTAATGTTTGAGTTTGTGATAGTTATTTTAGCTCTATACCCCAATCTCGGTAGATAATAAATTGCAGTAAGGTGTGCTAAGAGGACTGCAGAAAAAACGCCGAACTTTGGGAAAAAAACAAAGTTGCAAAATAATATTATACCCCAATCTCGGTAGATAATAAATTGCAGTAAGGTGTGCTAAGAGGCCTGCAGAAAAAACGCCGAACTTTGGGAAAAAAACAAAGTTGCAAAATAATATTGTTGTTTTCGTGGCCATGAAAAAATCAAGTTTTTAAAGGCATTGCCGACCCCTCTTATCGTAATGTTTGGTTTTAGAATCCATAGATTATTTTAATCTAGATTAGATTGGATGAAACAGTTTTTTATTAGGTCTTTTAGATCATGTTACTATAGAGAATTTGGATTTTTAATTGTATCAAAGTTTTGAAACATTCACGCACTCCTTTTATCATTAGAATATCATTTAAAAATTGGTTGATACTTTAATGAAAAGTGGAATTTCTACTCTAATAATTTCAAAACTCTTATACAATCAAATCAAAATATAAAAATTCACATACTAAAATAAAATAAAAACCTACTTTAAGTTTTGTTATCACCGTAACAAAAATACATAAAAAAATACATTTAACTTATGCCTAATTCAAATTATGACCATTATATCTAAAAAAAATCCTATTACATTTTGTGTAAGCTTAATAGTGGATTTGCTTAAATGAGAAGTTTAAAGATTTGCACTCATTTTCTCCTTTTGGGAAAGTGCTTACTTTAAACTCAAAGATAATCATTACAGTTACCCAAGAGGTCAATCATTTTCTCCTTTTGGGGAAGTGCTTACTTTAAACTCAAAGAGAATCATTACAGTTACCCAAGAGGTCAATCATTTTCTCCTTTTTTTAATTAATGTTAGATAAAATAAAAATGAAATCTATGGATTCTGCTACCAAACTTCAAAAACCTTTTTGGAAGTGTTTATTTTTATTATTTGAAAATTTTAGTTTTAAAGTTTTAAGAAGTCAAAAGCCAAAATAACAGAGTCTAAAAGGAAACATTTTTAACATGAAAAATCGACTTGCAAGCTTGAATATTCAAAGCTAAATAGAACAAAATAAAGATGTAATCTATGGATTACGCTGCCAAACTTCAAAACTTCAGAAACTTTTTTGTAAGCATTTGTTTTCCTTGGATTTATAAACTTCAGCTTTAAAGCTTTTAAAAGACAAAAGCTAAATAAAAGGAAACATGTTTAACTTCAAAAATCAGCCTGAAAACTTT
>SNQJ01S0157574.1:21810-38795 GCA_010110895.2 Picea sitchensis
AATTTATGTAATTTGTGCAGATCTTTGGTCAAGAAGATATGCGGCGGATTGCTAAGAAGTTTAATCTTGAAATAGCGGGTCTTCCCCGGGTGTTATATAATTTCCATTCACACAGTGCAATATTAATGTTCCTGGTCACCGACAATGTCAAGTGGCCATTTTGTGTCCGATTTACACCAGCGATTAGTCATGATGAATCGAGTCTGGAGTATTCAAGCTTCACTAGAGGCAGAGGTGGAAAAGGCGTACATGTATTTATGTGGACAGAAGAGTCTCGTTTGTTTAAAGAGTACAGTGTCCATAGGGATATCTGGGTATCTTTACTCGCTGAGGAGAGGATTAAGAGGAGTAATAATGTGGAGGAAGGGAGGGGATGGATAGTAATGGTGGATAAGAAGACGGATGTTTCACAAGTTTGCAGAGAGTTGATAATGGCATGTGCATAAAGGCATATTTCTTCCAATCAACAAAACAGAAGTTCTGTTCTGTTGTAATAGACTGTATGCATATCCTCTATGTGGGGGATTTTGTTACCCATTGATGGAGGCTGTTACCCATTGATTGAGGCTTTTGCAACTTGACATGGTAATGGTATTTTGGCTTTATGTACATTTTTTTTTTCAAATTAAGCTAATAAAATAAAACAATTGCACTGGATGGTATTGCTAATGGATTGATAATAATCTAGTTGGATGGTTCTTTATCACTAAAACTCATAAATCAATTCAAAGCAAATCCAATAAAATTGACATTTAAAATATTGATCCAAATATAATTTAATTTAACAATTACATAAAATTAAATTCCATTTCAATTATCACATAACCTTCCAAATAATAGTAACCATTACATAACGCCCTCAAACAACAATATTGAATCTAAACTATAGCTTTGCTTTTTACAACTAACTCTATAAATATCAATATAATAATTCACATTAATATTATAAAATTTAAGTAAAATATTTGTGTTCTTTTATTAAGATTGTAGTTTAACTTTGCTTTTTACAACTAACTCTATACATATCAATATAATAATTCACATTAATATTATAAATTTTAAGTAAGATATTTGTGTTCTTTTATTAAGATTGTCAATATAATAATTTATATTAATATTATAAATTTTAAGTAAAATTAACTCTATAAATATCAATATAATAATTCATATTAATATTATAAATTTTAAGTAAGATATTAGTGTTCTTTTATTAAGATTGTCAATATAATAATTTACATTAATATTATAAATTTTAAGTAAGATATTTGTGTTGTTTTATTAAGATTGTAAGATTCTCAATTTTAAGTAGTATCATTATAAAATAGCAATACAATAATTTACATTATCATTGTAAATTTTAAGTAAAGTATTTGTATTTTTACATTGATATTGTAAAATTAAGTAAGATATTGTGTTCTTATTTTATCATATTACCATATATTTCAAGTATAGTTGATTATAACGTAAATTTTATTATTAATTTTTCTTGAAGGTTAAGTATTATTTATTCAAATCATCATGAATTTGGTATTAATTTAGTTTTTAATTTTATTTTTAATGTTTAATATAATAAAATGTATTTTTTAATAAATAAAAAAACTTTCTTTCAAATTTTATTAGACAATATGTTGAAGTCTTATTAAGTTATTACAAACTAAGTTTATTTTAAACATGTATTAAGCTTAATCTAAATATTGCTCACAGTTATCCTAAAAACACCACCTCTCCAATTTTCATTACCATCTCTTTGTTCCCATGCCCAAAGTAGTTGTCACTTTGACTTTACATTTTTGTGTAATTTTTAATCTTTAATTTTTAATATAATTAAAAAAAAATTGAAAATTTATTAGTCAATATGTTTAAAGTCTTATGACAGGCTTAGCTTCTTCCAAACTTGTATTAACCTTAACCTTAACCTTGATATGGCTTATAATAATCATACAAACACCTCTCTCCAAATATCATTATTATATAGATGGGATATCATTTGTTTGTTTATACAAATGGCATCTTCTACAATTATTTCTTCATAAGTGGCATCTCTTGTTTTGATTTCTTCAACAAGATTCAAATTATGTCTTTGTTCCCATGCCCAAGTTAAAGGTTGCAATGGTTACTCTGACAAATCTTAAACAAATTAAAAGATTACAGCTTGCAATGGCTAGTGAGCTCACCATTTCCATCAATATCTCATTTGGACTTCCAAGTGACTTGAAAAGTTTTATGGATTCTTAATGTTTAACATACGAATAATAGTGACTATAGATTTTATTTACAACTTAAGTTGTGTTATGCACAATAAATTTATTTTCATTATTCTCTTTAATTTATTCCACCACACATCCATTTTCCTACTAGGATAACCACCTTCTATTAGATTCTTGTCCTTGTTTATGATCTCTTCCTAATGTTTCTCTAGTTAGCAACATTGGGTAGATATTCCTCCAGATTGGTCATGTTGATTTGACCAAGGGAGAATGATACATTCACTCACAGGGCCATGTTGATTTGGCTAGTGGTGAATGGCCCTTTATCCTATTAGTCATGTTGATTTGATGAGGAGTGAAAAACACTCGAGATGCTCTCACATTTCCTGCTCCAGGATGGAGTGATCTATTTTTTATAGGGCAGATTTGGCTTTTTTACAAGTCTAGTCTAACGTTGAAGATGTAGGCTCAAGAGACCTCTTGTGATGAGGGACTTCTTGGTGAATCTACTCAACATTAGAGCCCTATATTAATTAGATGTGCATGTCAAGAAATAATTATCAACATAAATGTAATATATAAACAATAAATAATTAGTAATTATTAATTAATTAAAAGACAATAATGGAAAAGACAAGTCCCCAAATGAAAGGGCACTCCGCCGAAGGCCTCAAATGTAAAAATAATCTCATATATAATATTTACTTACAATAACCTCTCATCAAGTTCGCTAAGTCTTGTTGAGATTATCAGTGTGTATTTAACAGTAGTATAACAGTAGTATTTAAATCATAAGGCAATATTCTATGATAACAATAGTATTTAAATCATAAGGCAATAATTATCAAATCTTAAAATCAGAAAATTCAACAGTGGTCATCACAAAATTCATCTTAGGGTGAGTAGAACAATATTTTTCCTGAGATGCAAGTTATGTAAAAGCATAAGATAAAGGAGGCTACTTAAGTACCTTCAACATGGAGTCCAAATACAAATCCTTTAATGATACATCCCCTATAACCTATTGGGAATGCTTCACTACTCTACAATGATCAAATTAGATGCTAATGTTCCTTTATCTCGAGGTCATATTCACATTATATTACAAATTTAGCTATTCATGTCTCTAAGAAAGTACACATATTATATGTGTACTAAACTAGGTTGCTCAAACGAGGTTTCTATAATAAATATGAAGTATGGACAAGATAAAAAAAGGTTCTACATAGAAAAATTCTTTAAAAATCTAGTGATACATCGTAATTTTGCTTTTAAAAATATGTAAAATTCATTGATTTGGTAATATAGTTATGTATTAAATAACTACATTTGCTAATGAAAAAAGTAAATTAATCATTGCTTATGTTGTGACATCTCAATATTATTTAATGATAATTCAATTATGTCATCTCAAGCTCAATTAAGAGAATGCATCCCCCTATGTTTGAACATACAACAATTCAAACAACAAAAAATGCAGATGTCCAAAAGTTATATTTTCACATAATCTAAATTTATCCCGTTGAAGCACCTTACCATATTCATTGCTCATAAACTAGTTCAAACATTTATAATCATAAGGGGATAAAAAACTAAATTTTCTAACCTGTTCGTAAGGAATTAGAAAGAAAATGAACATTTGAGAATGGTAGAAGGGGTTAGAATTCAATTTGTTTTTTATTCACCCAGGGTTTTAAATAATGTCTACGAAATCCATAACATGAAATTTTATCATGGCAAAGCTTGTATACCTTTTGAGATGAACCTCTTTTGCATAGAGATAATGATTTCCTTTTTGTTCCTACGAATCATTTTGAAATAATGTTCTTTTCATGCTTATTCCAAGAGGGTTAAAATTTAGCTTTAACAATAAGCTTTACCACTACAACATATGTTATAGGTAAGAAAGAAATGGCATTATGACCTAAAATATTAATCTTATTATAAAGAAAGAACATAGTAAATTTATGTGCAGTGTAAATCAATTGAAAACAACTTGTTGTTGAGCCTTTTGGGGCAAGTTTTAATGAGCACTAAGATATGTTTTCAAAATATAAGACTATGTTCAAATAATTTTTGCAATTTCTCAATAGCCTTGCAGAGATTTCAATTCAATGAAAAGTAAAGTAGGTGGTTGTAACATCCATGTTTTCAAATCCTTAAATATATATGTGTGTGTGTGTGTGTGGTCGAGAACCAAGTGATGTTTATTGTAAATATAGCATATGGTCGAGAGCCAAAGTGATGTGATATGTAAATGATGTAAATTGAATATAATGAATAAAATGTATCACTAGTTGCACATGGACATAGTTGAAGATTTGGGGGCTACGTATCCACAAGAGAGGGTAGGGGTCCAAAGGGGGGAGTTATCCCTATCTATTAAACCAAAAACCATTTCCTATTTTTCTCTAAATTATCCTTGCCATGAACCTTTCATTAGTTGTTGAGTGTTCTAGAGCCCAATCATTGAATTCATGTAAGAGGTTTGGTATGAGAGTCACTTTCCATATTTATTAAAATCATGGGAGCTAAGTACAATCAATTTGGGGAAGAGTGTGAATCAATCAAAGAAGAGAAAGAGAGGAAATTTGTATGGGTAGGAGACCATATTTTGTACATTCATGTTTTTTCATAGAGAGTTGTTTTTACATGGAGTTTTCTGGCCAACAATGGAGTTCTAAGTGGGGGAGCTTGAAGGCAGTTGTCATGGACTTGTTTGGATGTTGATTGGAGCTATAATTTCATGGCAAAAGAGGCTACTTGGAAAATTTATATTTGTATAGTTGTATAATTCTTGTCCAACCTATGTTGGGAGTCCTGTAGAGGAGTGGAAAGGCTTGAGGGACTGTGAGCAGTGAAGGGGAATTCCATCCCTTGGGTTGTGTAGGCTGAGGGGAAGTGTGTTGGTGGATTGGAATTAGCTAAGAGTTTAACTACTAGAAGAGGGACATTATTCATCCTTAGGGACCTTCGTCTCTTATGGATTCATAGCCCTAGCTCAGGGGTGTATTGTTGTTGAGAACTGGAAGAACAAGGCTATGACTCGGAGGAACTTCGATCCTCTGCAACGGGTTGCACATTTCATTAAGATAAGTGTTCTTATGTGTTGATTTTATCCATGTTAACTTTTGATATATGTGTTGTACAAATTACTCTAATTATCTTAGTTAAATGTTACTTGATGTAAGAAGGATGATGCATTTAAATCCTTCTTTATATGGTTGAATGCTACTATGTGTTATTTAGTAGTTTTTATGCACAATTGAGCAATTATATTTACATATTTGAGTAGAATAGACAATTTCAAGTGTATGAATGTCATATTGTTGGTTATTTCTGCATGTATATTTAGTATAAAAAAGAATTACTTGTTCCTTTTAGTAGTGATGTCACCTAGCTAGGGGTTGGATATGTTACATTGGTGGTTTCCTATATGCGACAACTGTAGTAAAGCCAAATTTTTGGCCTTTATATGGTGGAAATTAACAACATCTACTTTTACGGTAGACATTAACAACAACTACTTTTACAAAACATGATTTAGATGTTGTTTTGTTTTGGTAAACCAGACTCAAGTTCAACTCTCCAAGACATAGGGTATGCAAAATTCCCCTCTTCCTCCTAAGATAAAAATAGTTATAGTCATAATACACTAGGATTATCACATATTTTCATATTTTCTTTCCTCAATATAGTTCACTAATCATGGTTCTACAAATTTAGAAAATAAAAATTCACTGCTTACACCCATTTTCACCAAGATGGAAAAGGTTCAAAACCCATTGGAGACATATTGAACCTAAGGACTACTAGTTTGAAGCTCATAGAATGTAGCATCCCCAACCACCAACTGGGCTATTCCAATTAAAATTTTGAACTCTGATACTAGTTTAAATCATAAAAAAAATACTCTACAAATGCACAGATTCATACAGAATAATAATAGAAATACACATGCAACACACATGGGAAAAAACCGATAAAAAAATGCACAAATATTAATGAAACATATAAATTATCACACAATTGACACTTATATTTGATTTAAATGAACTCTAACTGTGTGCAGACCTTCGACGTTCCTCCTAGCCTTAGATCACACTACTAATCACTCTCAGCAGTGGGTCACCCCCAAGTTAGGGATAAACTCCACCTGGGTAAAGGATTCCTAACTAGGATAAGGTATCTCATACATCAAAAAAATCAGTCATAGGTACCAACTCAAACTAATAGCCTACAGCCCATCATTCCCCACATGCTTGTCCTACCCCAGGAAGTGTGCCCCTTCTCTACTCAACAATCCCTCGACTACTCCACTTCCTCTCTGGAGCTTCAACAAGCCAGAAAGGAAGTATCAAAGCCTTGTAGTTGTAGTTTGGCACCTTTGGGAATCAATTCCCAACAATTCTCTCACCTGAAGAGAATGCTCACCAGCCTGACGACCTATCTCTTCAATATCCTACAGTCCTGACAACCTGCTTATTTAATCTATCTCCCAGGCTAACCAGGGTACATGTATATTCACAATAGGGTATGGGTCACAACTGAGTGAGTGAGTGAGTGAATGATGATAGAATGATAGGAAAATGAACTAAGTCCAAACTATATGTATGCATGTTCCCAACTTGACACTTGTCTTGTTGAGAACTACTTTGGGCCCACTTGTCCCCATCCTTAGAACTTAGGCTCAAATAAATATCCATACTTTATACTTTAAGGAATATTAATATAATATTCCTTTGGGTTTAAGCCCCCTTAACTTAGCCCCTTATCCTCAACCTTTTTATTCTCCCTTTCCTTAACTAGTGGAGTTTATCCCCCCATACACTTTTACATGGTTGGTCTGCCGCAGTGATGTTTTTTCATTAATATTTGTGTGTTCTTACATTTTCTTTTACAATACATGTGTACTGGCCTTTTTGCATCCATGCTCACCAGCCTAAAAAACACAAACATATATACAAAGTCTCTCTAGCCTCAAGATCATGCACTTAAGCCGATGTGCACACTCTTCTTTTAGTGCACCATTCTTGCACACTTACACAGGTGTGCACTATACTATGGAATGTGCACACAAAACTAAGTCCAAGACTTGATACAAACAAGCCACCAATTTATATACATGTGTACATTTGTATTTACATTTACAGTTGGGGTTCGACCTAGGGGTGTTACATTCCCCTCCCCCTTATTTATTCACTGTGCTCAGTGCAGTATATACATATATACAATCAAAACGTCAAAAGTCTTCAAAAATATGTGGGCACTTTGCCCATATAGTATCCTCATGCTCCCAAGTTGCATCCTCAGGACTGTACCAGGTCCATTGGACCTTTACTATCCCTATGGTTCGATTACGTAGATGCTTGATCTTTCGGTCCAATATGAACACTAGATGCACTTGAAAGTCTCCTTCTTGCTCCACCTAAATCACATTCCAATCAATGACATGATTAGCATCAGGTACATACTTTTTAAGCAATGGTACATGGAATACATTATGAATACACATTGATGCAGGTAAGGCAAGCATGTATGCTACAAGTTCAATCATTTCCAGGATTTCAAACAATCCACAATAATGAGCTGCCAACTTGGAACAATTTCCCAACTTCAGGGAACTTCTCTTGGTCGTTACTTTTAAGAACACATGGTCACCCACTTTAAATTCTCTGTGAGTTATGCCTTTATCAACATAATGTTTTTGTCTGTCTTGGGTAACCTTCAAATTATGTTTAATTTCATCATTTTCTCTTCCATTTCCCTGAGTAATTCTGGCCCAACTACTGCTCTGTCTGCTAGTTTGTCTCAACTTACCAGTGTGTTGCACTTCCTTCCATAAAGTGCCTCAAATGGGATCATCTTTAAAGATGCTTGGTACCCATTGTTATAAGAAAAATCCACCAAATGCAAATAATTCTCCCATTTTGATGGTTTATCCATCACATACATTCTTAGCATGTCTTCTATCACCCGATTCACCCTTTCTGTTTTCCCATCTGAATCTGGATGATAAGTTATGTTAAAATAAATATTTGTTCAAAATCCCTTAAATAATCCTTTCCAAAAATTTGATGTAAGTTGTGTATCTTTGTCAGACACAATTTTCTTGGGTATTCCATGTAATCGAGTTATTTCTCTCATATAAATATCAGCTATGTTAGCTACCTTGTGAGTGAGTTTTACTGGAATAAAATGGGCATCTCTAGTAAGCTTATCCATCACCACCATGATAGAATCATTTTGATTTCTAGTTCTAGGTAGTTTAGTGATAAAATCCATTGTTACAACTTCTCTTTTCCACTCAGGAATGGGAGATGGCTGTAGAAAACCAGCTCGATATTTATGCTCATCCTTGAACTTTTGACATTCCAAACACCTGGAAATGAAATCAAAAACTTATTTCTTCATTCCTATCCAATAATATTGGCTCTTGACAGCTGAAATAGTTTTCTGGTAACCTGGGTGCCCAACATAAGGCACATTATGCATTTCTTTTAAAATAATATTTTTCAATTCCTGAGAATTTGGCACATGAATTATGCCCCTGTATATGATAATTTCATCATTTTCCAACTTATATTCTTCACCTTTTTGCTGCAAAATACCTTGATGTAATTATGTCCTTATTTCCATGTGTTGTAAATCTGTTTTTGTAGCGTTTAAAATTCTATCTTTCAAATCTGATTGGTTACTACTAATGATTGTAGCATGCATCCAATGCACCCTTCTATTGAGTGCATCAACCACCTTTTTCTCTTTCCCCTTGATATTCTTTATATCAAAGTTATATTCATTGAGGAATTATAACCACCTTCTTTTCCTAGAATTTAGAGTTGGTTTTCCAAATAAATATTTCAGACCACTATGGTCTGTCCTCAATTCAAATTTGTTTCCCATGAGGTAGTGCCTCCACATATTGAAGGAATTCACTATGGAAGCAAATTCTAAGTCATTATTATCATAGTACCTCTCATGCTCTTTTATCTTTCTTGATTCATAGCACACCACATACCCATTCTGACTAAGGACTCCACCGAGTCCTTCTTTGCATGCATAAGTGCATACAATGAAGTCTTCATTTGGATCAACAATCCTTAGTATTGGAACACTGGATAATAAATTCTTCAAGTGTTGGAAACGTATTTCACAATCCCTTGTCCACTCAAACTTCACACCCTTCTTCTACAAGGAAGTGATTGAGTGTGCAATATTTGAGAATCCTTCAATAAATCTCCTATAGTAACCTGCAAGGCCCTAGAATGATCTCACCTTCGAGACATTCCTTGGTGTTGGCCATCCTTCAATGGCTCTTTTCTTTTCTGGATCTATTGCTATCTCTTCCTCTAAAATGATATGGACCAAATAACAAATTTGCTTCCGGTAAAATGATCACTTGCTCAATTTGGCATACAAATAATGCTCTTTCAATATCTGTAAAACCATCCTCAAGTGATTCTCATGCTCTTCTTCGGACTTAGAATATATAAGAATGTCATCCAAGAAGACAATGACAAACTTATCTAAGTAATCCCTGAAAATACCATTCATTAAACACATGAAGACAACTGGTGCATTTGATAACCCAAATGGCACCAATGTGAACCCATAATGGCCATACCTTGTTCTGAAAGAAGTCTTGTTGATGTATTCTTATTTAATTATTACTTGATGATAGCCCAACCTGAGATCAATCTTTGAGAATATTTTTGCATCTTTCAGCTGATCAAAAAGGTCATCTATCCTTGGCAAAGGATACTTATTCTTCACAGTTACCTTGTTCAACTACCTAAAGTCAATGCAAAGTCTCAATGTTCCATCCTTTTTATTCACAAATAATAATGGGGCACCCCAAGGTGACACACTTGGGCATATATACCCCTTCTTCAGAAGCTCTTCAAGTTGCATTTGTAATTCCTTCAGTTCTAGTGTACTCATCCTGTAAGGGGTATTGGATACAGGGTTTGCTCTAGGCATCAGATTGATGGAGGAATCAATATCTCTCTTGGGTGGTAATCCTTGTATTTATTTAAACACATATTCAAACTCCTTTAGGATTTCATAATATTAAATATTTGGCACTTTATCTTTAGGTGTCTCTTCCATATGTGCTGCAAATATTTGACACCCTTTCCTGTAACTTTTCTTTAGCTGCAAGGATGAAACTTCTTTGACGGTTAATGCCTTAGGAATTCTTTGTATTGTCCTTAAGTTCCCTTCCTCATCCAAGCAAGTAAATTCCTTATTATAACAGTCTAGGACAACGTGATGTTGGTCCAACCAGTCCATACCAATTAGGCAGTCATAGGATCCTAAAGGTATTATGTTCAAATCTACCCTGGTGCTCAGTCCATTCATGTCCATCAGGCATGCCTTAACCATATCATTAATTTTTATTTTAGCTTCTGTAGCCAACTGCACCAACCAAGATTTTCCAAGCTTGCATCTTGGAAAATTAAAACTTTCCACCATATTAGGATCTAGATAAGTATGACTAGCTCCTGAATCAATTAAAATAGAAATGGTTTGGTTGTTGATCTTACCTTCCACTTCAATCATATGTGATTGAAACTCATTTTTCTTGTTGTCTAGGGCTGCGTATATCTTAGGTACATTTCCTCCCATGTCCTCCACAGTATCAACTTGCTATCCATTGTGAGCAATCCTTACTTTTTCTCCTCTATGAGGGCAATCTCTGTACATATGATCTCCCCCAAAACCCCAACATTGAATAAGTGGTTGCCTTGGTATTTTCCCCAATGTCTCAATTATTTTGGGTTCTTTAGAAGTTGATTGTCCCTAAGATTTATTTATGAAGAATGGTGGTTTAGTTCCCTTCTTCCTTTGTTTCATATTTCTTTTCTTATTGTCTTCCCAAGATTTTTGGTAAGTTTCTCTTCCTCTATGTTGATCATAAAGGCACTTATACCTTCTTATAGTTTCCTCCAATGTTTTAGGATCATCATATTGTATCTTGTCACTAATAAATGATGACAACCCACTCAAATACCTTTGAATCTTAACTTGTTCATCCTTGATGAAGGAAACATATTTCAACAACTCTAAAAAACTCCTTTCATACTCATCTATGGTCCTACTCCCAAGATTGAATTCAAATAAGTCCTTCATTTTATTATCATAGTATCTCTTAGTCAAGTATTTATTTTGAAAATACCTCTTGAATTCCCTCCTAGTAACCTCGTTCTCATCAATGTGTTGCACCTGCACAAATTGGTTCCACCACATTCATGCTTTTCCTTTGAGTTGATAGATGGAAATTCTTCCTTCTTCTTGTGAGGATCATTTATGTAACTGGAAGTACTTCCCCATGCCCAATATCTAGGTCTCTGCATCTTCATCCTTCTTGTGCTCATCATCAAATATAGGTGGTTTGATTTTATTCATTTCTTCCTGTAGCTCATCCACCTCAGACCTTCTCTTATACTTCCTAACATGAGATGGAGTTGAAATATTGTGTGCTCTCCTATTTGAATGCCTTGGGGAGTGATGGTGATGCCTGCTAACACTTCTCGTTCTTCTCCTCTCATCGTGAGATTTGTGACTCCTTGATTTTCTTGAATCATTCTCCTTATCCATCTTCTTCTCTATTATGTTTAAGCTTTGTATTAACTTGATGGTTAAGCCCTCCTGGTGATCCTTGGCTTTCATAAGCCTCTCATTATCATATTTATAACACTGGACATCTTTCTTCAAACTTTTTATGGTTTCTAGGTCAATTTCATGCTTTCTTCCTTATCTTTTCCATGTCCATTTGAATTTGTACCTTCATTACCCATATTGACATACATCCCTTTCATCTCATCTTTGTTGGAGCTGTATAATTTTTTACAAATTTTTTTATAATTGTGTACAAAAAAATTGAATTTTGCAAATATTTTGTGCTCTCGGGTTATGCAGGCTTATTATTGTGTTTTGTAAAAACAAAATATTGTGTTTTAGCCCACAGTCCAAGCTCCTAAATCCACCAATTACCAAGACAAAGGGTTCCATGAGGAGCACATCATATAATTGCACTACTTATCGAGGGAACACACACACACACATATATATAAAGTTTTTAAATGATTTTATCTATTGTATGTGGGATTGTCCCTAATACCCAGGACAAACAAAGTATGCAGTTGTGGAATGAATTCTCGGGAAACAACAAAAGGAATTGGAGAAACATGCAAAGATTCCATAAAATGCCTAGTAATTTATAGCATCACCGCCCAGGTAATTAGAATAAAAACACATGTTGTCATCACAAGAGGATCATGTGGGTAGCATAGAATGAAACTGCCATCTCTTTTGAAGGCATTGAAGGATATCAATGAAGCTGGCTTTGACAACTATTTGATTGGTTAATCTGGTGTTGAGTTTTATTTTTCTTTTCTTGTCTCTGACTGGATATATGTCTCAAAAAAGGGTGCCAACTATTAAATTAGAGATGAAAACTAAAGTTCCAATTTAATATCAAATCCTCTAACGCCAAAAAATCTTGAGTTTTATTGCTAGATGTTGAGATCAAGTTCCAATGCCCAGAAATGCGCCAGATATTATGCCAAGTGAAATGTTCAACTAAGTGTTAAGCTGATGATGCCTAGTATTGGTAATATGATGCCTCTAAAAAGAAATAGAATAATAAGTGTAGAACCCAACATCTAAAGTACCCAATATTTTAGAAAAATAAAAACCACATGCGCCAAGGCATAAAGGCATGTTGGATGCTTGGTAGTATATAATTGAAGGTTGTAAAGGTGCAAACAAGGTACGAATCCAATTATAGTTCGATAGTTTATATTGTTGATGCTAAGCAACACGTACTCCAACAATTTGTTCGGCTTTTTAATCACAAGGCGTTCAAGAGGAGATATTCTCCTCAATTCCTCTGTAAATAACACTAGCCGTTTATTTGGGAACATGGTATTTTACTTGGAGGTATTTACTGCCCTTCCATCGGCTGCTTCTTTGTATGGATTGGGAGATATCACTAGGAAGTGATTTTCTCTCAATGGGAATCATAACTACATGCTCTGGAATTTAGGCATTAGCAGTATAAATATGAATTTGGATTTTTATGGTTTCCACCAATTTTAAACCTTACCAGCTCATTGGGATTAATTTTTCTTTTGTTGTTGCATCGCAAAGGGTATTGGACTTAAAGTTTTTTGGTTGTTTGTCAGTTTTCTCTACCCAGAGCAGGAAGTGGCATTGTTCCACACATTTTTTTCAAATTGCAATCAACATCAAGACACCAAGTGCATAGCTCATTCATCAACAACATTAAGCACCAAACCGCAATGCGGTCATTTTTGACAGAGAAATTTTAGGCTTGATTTATGAGCAGATGGGGAACAATTAGCAAAATCCGCAACATGGGTTTTGTGCACAATGACCTAAAATAGATCAATTCAAAAATTATCTCAAAATTCTCAATGGTTTTGGAGAGTTTTGTGGTTCATATGAAGGGGGTATGTTCAGTTTTTGGCATGGTCGGTTTTTGCTAAATGAATGATCTATTTGTTTGCAGGTTGGCTCTAAATGGAGGCCAAGAAGGCATTGAAAATATTATGCACCTGTGCAGAGGGTGTATTCCTACATTACGTCCTAGTGTATTTCTTGGTTTTGAGACAAATGGGGAAAGGAAGTCCCAACAAATGCAGTAAATGAGATGCTAGCAAATTATGGTTTACCAACAAGCAAGGACATGCAGGGATCTGATGAGTTTTTTATGAAGTGTGGTTCCCTAAGATGACAAGGGAGGAGGCATAAAAGATATTGGAGATGGATAATAGTGTACTAAAAGTATCATCAGTGTCAAAGTCTCGTGACAACTCACCTTACATGCCAAAGAACAATCAAAGATCAGGTTTTGAATGACAAAAGTTTGAGCTAGAGCTCAGAGGTTATGTAGAGTTTATGTTCATTATGGTCGTGTTAATTCATGGGGATCTTCATAACATAACTAAATTTCAAGTGTGAATTTGAAGATATGCTTACAATAATCCTATCTTTGTGAATAAACATGGAACATTGCAGAATGAGATTAATGCCCAATTGTTGTAAGCAAAAAATGTTCTTTTCGGTTCTTTGTGCATGGTTGTTTGAGCATTTTCTCCATCCATATCCAATTGATGTAGAAAGGGGGTTTGAGAACGTGAAAGAGTTTCAGGCCAGAATATCACACACCTCAATCCAATGTGGATACTACAGGAATGGAAATTGATGTTATTCACACACTCAAATTTCTAGCTTAGGGATATGGTGTTAAGAGTGAATGTACACTTCAAAGAGATATCCACNGAAAGAGTTTCAGGCCAGAATATCACACACCTCAATCCAATGTGGATACTACAGGAATGGAAATTGATGTTATTCACACACTCAAATTTCTAGCTTAGGGATATGGTGTTAAGAGTGAATGTACACTTCAAAGAGATATCCACAGACCATTGTCTCTTTTTTATTGAAATATTTTTGAATAATCCATTGTTGTGAAAAATGACTTTCAATTTTTTATTCAGGTGTACGGGTGCTACGAAAAAATATTTTGTAGCATCAACAATCAACAAAAAAAAATTCGCAGCAAAATACTCCATGATGCGAAAGTGTTGAAGGCGCATTTTCCCAGCGAGTTTTGTCCTCACACTGCGAAAGTACATCGGGTGATCTAGATCAACAACTAGTCAGCTTCTATATGGAGTATGAGAGTTAGAGGAACATGGAGATTCGAAGGAATTATTTTTTGTTATATAATTAATGTATTTAATCATAATATGTACATATTTAGTGAGTCAAAAAAAATTCCTAATTTGTAGCAATTTGGTAGCATTTTCATAGCAGTTTGTTTGATGTAGTTGTGACTTGTGGTAAAGATGGAAAATCTCATGGATTCGACCCCTTTGAGTTATTTAGCATGCACTCTCTATATATTGTAAGGAAAAATAGGAAGAAGGGGTTCGAGTAGGAGAAGAGACAGATCTACCTTTTTGTGATTTTTTGGGCTTAACACTCATGATCAATATAGATGTACATAACACTTATTTTCAAGGATTCATGTGTCAATGCTTCACGATGATGTATTTCCTCTTTGTTTGTGTGTGTGTGTGTTTCTTTTCTACAGTTATTCATTTCAATGTATAATATTTAGTGTTTAATTGAGCTTAGATAATTTAGAATTCATATTGCATGCTCTGGATTGTAGACATTAAGTACTTCACCTTTTCATCTAAAATCAAACATAAAATTCATCCCTGTTATATGCTTCATGTTTGATGGGATATTTACCTTCATTTCCTCCACCATACTACAACAAGCTTGATAGCTAGGAAACATTGGTTGCCTTTCCCTTGTCACTGAATTTCATTAACCAGTTATTGATCACTTTGCCCTATTTTCAGTCATAGAATCCATGCCCAATTGTCTGCCTTTTACCTTACCAACCACAGTCAAATCAAATTTGAAACTCCTTTTACAGAAGATCTATCCACTGCAGTTCACATAACTAGTCAATCCTTTACTGATTTCACTAGCAAATTTGGGTCATTTTGCAATGGCTATTTCAACGCTCTTGCGACGTTATGTCGTGGATATTGTGACAAATATTGAGTCTCTAAAACATCATTTTATGGCACATGGAAATTTCAACAAACTTGAATTAACGTCGCAAGAGTGACGACCCTAGGGAACTTCTCACAATTGTGACAAAAAAAGAAATATCGTCGCCAATACGACAATATAGGAAAACTAAGTGAAACCAACAATTCATCTAAATTGCGACGACAGTTCATCTCAATTGCGACGCCCATTGCGATGACAATTTTCGTTGTTAATGTAGCAAATTCATCGAAACAATTTTATTCTCGTCGCACTTGAAAGGACATTGAAACCAACCGTTCGTCTCAATTGCGATGACAATTGCGACGACAATTTTCATTGTCTATATAGCAAATTCGTCGCATCAAATTTTATTGTCATCTCACTTGCGACGACAACTTTTTTTTTGTTTATATACTAATTCGTCGCAGGAACGAAACCATTTCTTTGTTTATATAGCAAATTCGTCGCAACAATTGTATTGTCATCGTTCTTGTGATGACAACTTTTTTTGTTTATATACAGATTCATCGCAGGAACGACAATATTTCTTTGTTTATATAGCAAATGCATCGCAACAATTTTATGGTCGTCGCATTTACAACGACAAAATTTCTTTGTTTATATAGTGAATTCGTCGAAGGTATATTAATGTCGTCGAAAGTGCGACGAATAATATTTATTAAAAAAAAAAAAAAAATTAGGTGGCAATTTTAATATTAATATTACCATATTAATAACTATATATATAAACATTGAAATTATTTATTATTTATATTAATAACGTCTTTTGCATGGGGACTTGTTGTTTTTTCCAACAACCAAGCAAAAGCTTATGCACTTTGGAAAGGATTGAAAATTTCTAAAGGTTCATGTGCTCAATCGCTAGTTGTAGTGAGAGATTCAAATACTATCATTAACCATATGGAATTCATTGTGCGCTAAAATAGTTTCATTCAAGGTTACAAGGTTACATATAAAATAAATAATGCAATATAGAAGATGGAATACTCAAAGAAAATGTGTCTAAACTGAAATATGTGCTCAGGTGGTACAACAACTATTTGATAATACTTACTTCAATAGGTCAATGAAAATGTATGGCTTTGATGTAAGAGTTTTACATGGTGTATTTTACAAATACAAAACACAATCCTAAGACTCTAACACAACACT
>SNQJ01S0157575.1:9293-27831 GCA_010110895.2 Picea sitchensis
TCACCAGAAGACAACCACACGGTGACAGTCACCAACGTTACTCCCTTGGATCCCCTATATTCTTGATAGTTCCACTGCGATGAAGACATCCTCGAGGAGTTAACTACACCTAATTTCCCATGGGATCTACTCCATCACCGAGCACTCTTTCTTTCAAAGGAAGCCTTTACGCTTCCCAAACAAAACCCCATATATGCAATCGAAACTAAATATTTTCTCCCCTCAGGGCATATAGATTGGTTCAATAATCCTATCCCTGCCCCTGATGCTTTTGGAGCGGGTAACATGGCCAACATTTCCCCCACTGTCAAAATTAATATTTTCATCAAACATGGAATCGTAGAGGAAATCACCATTGGCGCCACATGTTCTCCTGAAGACCTCATAGCTTACAAAGCTATCTTCCATGAATACCGAGACATTTTGCCTAGTAATACATAGAAATGCCCGGCCTTGATCCCTCTATTGTCAAACATCATATAGACACTTGGCCTGATATCACACCAGCATGACAAAAGAAACATCCATTGCACCCATCCAAAGTAGTAGCCATCAAAGCTGAGATTGACAAATTACGTGTTACAGGGTTCATATACCCCATCGCATATATGTCGTGGGTCTCCAACCCCATCCTCGTTAACAAAAAATAGGGCACTATCCACGTCTATACGGACTTTCACGATCTCAATCACACCTGTCCCAAAGACAATTTTCCAACGCCCTTTATCGACCAAATTATCGATGATTGTACCAGCCACAAGGATTTGTCCTTCATTGACGGTTTTTCTGGCTACAACCAAATTCAGATTCACCTAGCCGATCAATACAAAGTCGCATTCACCACCCATTGGGGTAATTTTTTGTATCATGTCATGTCTTTTGGCCTCAAGAACATTGGTGCCACTTTCCAACGTACCATGACATACATCTTTCATGATCTGGCTCAAATCATCCTCGCCTACTTGGATGATATCACTGCTCGATCCAAGAAACACACTCAACATCTTGATGACTTACACATTGTCTTTCACAAGTGTCGTCAGTACAATATCTGCTTGAACCCTCTCAAGTGTGTATTTTGCGTCATCAATGGATGCCTCCTTGGGTTCATCGTCTCCCAACACAGCATCACAGTAGACCCCCTCAAGGTCCAACCATCATGGAAATCCTCCCCCCCCTCAAAATTTACGCCAGCTACAAAGATTACAAGGAAAAACTAACTTTTTACGCCGCTTTGTCCCCGATTATGCCACTCGGGAACATGGTTTCCTTCACCTCTTACATCATGATATCCCATTCCAATGGGATGAACATTTCCAAACTGCTTTTGATGATATAAAAATGGCCCTCTCTAATGCCCCATTCATTAGTCCACCCGACTATGACCATGACTATATCCTCTACTTATCTGCCTCAGTCGTCTCCATAGAAGGAGTTCTCATCCAATTAGGGGATGACGATCGGGAGCATGTCATTTACTATATTAATAAAAACATTTCAGGACCACCCTTGAAATAAAGTCACGAAGAGAAATTTGAGTCATTATGGCATGGGCCCTACATCATCCAACATTGCCTCACTAAAGGCGCATACATCATGGCCTCTCCCAAAGGCCACCCTCTCAAAGAACCCATCAACGGGTTGTACTTAAAGAAATTTTATGCCTAAGCATAGCCATTCTACACTAGGCTTTTTCTTTTTGTACACTTTTTGTAGAGTTTTTAATATCATTTTTCCTCCATGCCTCATGTCTAATCTATCATTTGTGTTATTGACAGATGCCCCCTCCATCGGTATACCACATCGGTTATGCCGACGAAGCTAGCCGTTGGACACAGAATCTTACTTCGGCCACTTGGGCCCTCTATACCCCCTCACATGAATTGCTTCACTCTAGCGGCATATGCCTAGGCTCAACAACCAACCAAGAAAAATACACAGCCTTCATTGGCCTCCTTGCAGAGGCCAATAGCCGCCATGATCGTCACCTTAACATCTTATTATATTCCCAACTCATTGTCCTCCAACTCAACAATGTGTACCATTTTTGTGATCCTTGCCTCTTCTGCAAATACCTGCAAGTTAGACTTTTATCTTGGCATTTTGATTCAATCACATTTACACATATTCCAAGACAATTTAATCAAATAGCATATAATATGGCTAACCTAGTGTTAGATTGGAATTGATCCGATCTGGCATCAAGTTACGATTACACATACAAAACTCATCAAAAGTCTGTCACAGCATATAAATTAGACATCATAACCAAAAAACATCAACACATGTGAACATCACAAAGATCCCAAAATGTATATCCATATATATATATATATCGATCAATGTGCCATCAATGTTTAGAAAAAATAGTACATGTACAACATTCGTAGGTAGGTGAACCACCTCACCCCTATACATACAAAATCAGTGTCCCAGCACCATATACAAAATGGGCTCGCAAGCCTCTATAAATACAAAAATACATATACAGAGACACTCATGGCACCTCTAGAGCTCCACCACCTGGTCCTCTCTTTGGAGGAGGTGCCCCACTAGCTAGGGGTCCCTCGGGTTCTGGGGGAAGTCGCCCAGTCATAGTTGCCCCCGCTACAGATTCTTTGTGGATCAGGATTCGCGACTCCACCAAAGGGCCCACACATTGTTCCAAGACCCCCTCATCCTAGATATGCACCCACATACCCTCGGGACCTCCCTATAGTACCACCTCCAATCAGCGGTGAAAATCCTTGAACTCTCCCCCGGCCCCCACCGGAGGAGCATGTGATGGACCTGCACCCGGATCATCAAAACGGTGTCTCCTTCCTGCCCTCTCATCATCTGTCAGCCCCACACTAGCCTCATCTCGTCGTCGTCTCTCCCCTACCTGCGGCTCTCCCCGCGGTGGTCTCATAGGCCCCTGACGAGTTGGCGCTCCAACCAACTCAACCTCGTGCCCGCAAGGTCCCACGTCTGCACACAAAAAAAACAAGGGATAGAATCAGCATCCATCTATACATAAAGAACATGCTATACTATCTAAATATCAAAACATCAAATATAACATCATACCTCTACGGTCGAACACCTCTCCAGGGGGTAGCACCATATCTGGATCATCCCGAAATTCCACCCCACTATACAGGTATCGGAGTAGCATCTGACACCACACCTATGCATCCTCAGCCATGAAATAATTTCCACCCTCCCCACCACCATGATGGACCAAAATCGTCGCCCACCGCCTCAGTCGCGGCTCTCGCACACCAGGTGCATCCAATAGCACTCTAGGTCGCAACATGGGCACCCTTCCCAAAAACCATGTTACCAAGATGGACCCAAAGGAAAACTCCCCTGAGTCAGCAGCTCGACACCTATTGAGTTGCCCCACCATCTTGGTGTGTAGCATTAAGCCCCAGTAAAAATGCTCACCCACAGTGCCCTCTCCATGATCCTTAGATGACCCCCTCTAATCCGCTGAGTCGTGAGAGACCCATAGACTCTCACAATCATCGTTGCCATGAAACGATGCACTAGGGCGTCCATCACCCCAATCCTCACCACTGACCCTAACATGAAGTCCTCTCCCGAACAATTTTTCAGGGCTAGGTCAGCCAACTGACCATCTCCGAGTACCACAGGCTCGACAGGTAGAAGGGTTCCCCGAAAAGGGAATCCAATCAAAAAATATACATCCTTTGTAGTAGAGAATGCCAGGTGCTCACCTCGAACGATGAAACACTACAAATATGGACTCCACATCGAAATCAGGAACTACAGTAAGTACTCTTGTGCCCTCACTAGTGAGCACTCAAAAAACTTCAGCAGCCCACAAGATGCCAAAGCACCACGTACAGTCAGCTCCTCATCTCTCACTGACTGTCTCAGACGTGCCCAATCCCTCTCCCTCCAGTGGATCGGCATTGTCAACTGGTCACCTGCATCCACACATAAAATCTTTGATCAGTCGTCACAACTCATAAAAACACTAAAATCTCCAAAAAGGATTAGTTTTTACACCCTTCAGCTTTGCCTCAAAGACGTTCACATATGCACGCCCGTTCATCCCACAGTTGCGCACTCGTGCACGACTATTGGCCATATAGGGGTGCACCCATGCACCCATTTCATAGACAAAGGTTCCCATCCTAGCATGTCTGTTCACTCCACAGTTTTGCACACATGCGCAACTGTCAGGAACTCAGTCGTGCATGGATGCACTGATGTGCTTTGCACATGCGTGCATTCCATGCACTCTTGTTTTCCCCATTTGGGTGCCCCTGTGCATGGATATCCAAATTATAGCCACGCACTCATGTGCGTGAAACAATTGATCATTCTCACACTGGGGGGACCACCCTCACAAAACCCCCTTGTACGACCATCCATACAAGCCCTACCCAAAAAAGAAACCCTAACTGCTATGCAGGAGGATACAAACACTAACCTGAAACTCGTTGATCCTGAATTGGCTGGCTCGATCTCCCAAAATCTCCAAATCTCTCCTCAAACCTCTTGTCAATCCACTACGGCAGCAGGTTCAAATGAGGTGGAAATGTGGGCCCTGCAACTATATATTTTCCCTTTTTCCAAACTTCCATACTCAATTTTGGGAGCTCCGAGCATCCATTTTTCGATCTGCCCTCAGCCACGGGACCAGGATCTCACCACCTACACAGTCACATTCCCCAGGCCACCATCCATCCTTGGCCCCCGGGGAGCATTTTTCTCACATCACGCTCAAGTACGCATGCTCATGTTCAAAATTCACAAATAACTATTATATATTCTTTACTTTCAGATATCGTTCACCGTGGGTATTTGGTTTTTTTTTATGTGTGCAGGTACTTGGTCATCACCCACCAGCATGACCCTTTCAAGTATATGATCGCTACTAGCATGTAATCATTCCCCCTGAGTATCAATTACATCTCCCAGCCACACCCTTCAATATTTTCCTCTAAGATCCCCCCCATCCGGCTCTACAATACTCACACCTTCATTGCATTTCAGTATTGTCAACCGGTAGCACTCTCTCCCACATGAGTTGTCCCCATCATAGTCTCCTCTGGCACTTTGACACTCATATTGTTTTCACCCCCTAGGGCTGGGAGTCCTCATAGTCTTTGCATTCCCGAGAATTAGTTGCATGCTCCTCCTCATGTTGCTAACTTCCCCATAATGGACTCTCGAGTAAACTCGTCATGATTCACTTTTTTACTGCACCTACATAGTATCATTATCCCTCCATCTCATCCACCATCATTTTTCCCATCTATAGATTCTCCTCCATTCATTTTTACCTAATACAAAAACCCACCTATGGGGCCCCCACCCTCCACCTGTTTTCCATGCAACTTGCGCCCTCACAGGCCAAGCCATATTTCACTGGGGCACCCATTTCTGTATCTTTACTCTCATACCCAATTATTATTTATTCATTTGGTAATTGTACAAAGCCTGTGTTTCCAGCCTTTACATAGTTTCTTGTCGTCACCTTTGGAAACCTTCCTTTTCCGGAAAAATCAACCCATGTCACCCTTGGTTGGGGAATTCATTATCTTCTACTCATGTTGACATCATCCATAAACCCTGAGTATCCCATAGTCCATGTACCCCTGATCTCTAAGTTTGTCCACTTTGTCATGCCTCTAGTACAATTTACCCCTAGTGTAGTCGTCCCTCTTACGCTAGATTCAGTTCCATAGTTGTTGCCACTTATCCTTCACCCATATCCCCAACCAAGGGAATTCTTGAGTCTCCCCGTATCTTAACTATGCCCATGTCCCTCGCTAGTTCCTGATTTTATCCACCTATGGGGCCCCCACCCTCCACCTGTTTTCCACGCAACTTGCGCCCTCACAGGCCAAGCCATATTTCACTGGGGAACCCATTTCTGTATCTTTACGCTCATCCCCAATTATTCTTTATTCATTTGGTAATTGTACAAAGCCTGTGTTTCCAGCATTTATATAGTAAATAGTTTTTTGTCGTCACCTTTGGCGACCTTCCTTTTCCGGAAAACACAACCCATGTCACCCTTGTTTGGGGCATTCATTATCTTCTATTCCTATTGACATCATCCATAAACCCTGAGTATCCCATAGTCCACGTACCCCTGATCTCTAAGTTTGTCCACTTTGTCACGCCTCTGGCACAATTTACCCCTAGTGTAGTCGTCCCCCTTACGCTAGATTCAGTTCCACAGTTGTTGCCACTTATCCTTCACCAATATCCCCAACCAAGGGAATTCTTGAGTCTCCCTGTATCTTGACTATGCCCATGTTCCTCGTCAGTTCCTGATTTTATCCCATAGATTTCATGAAGCTCTTTGCTTCTTGGAGTCACGTCTCCCTTTCTGTCGACATCAGCACAATTTCCATAAGGGTGATAGTATCTTGGCTCTCACTACCTTTATAATGAGGAGCCTTGGATGACATAGAGAGACCCATCATTTCTCTATATTGTCATTGACCCCCATGACATTCGACTTCAACACTTTATCATGTTGCGGTGGGTCTTACTTTGCGACTATTGCAGTTGTTTTTATTTGTCGAAGACCTCTAAAATTTGATAGGCTATCAATGCCTATGTATC
The DNA here is from genome assembly GCA_010110895.2 of Picea sitchensis. NCBI lineage: Eukaryota > Viridiplantae > Streptophyta > Pinopsida > Pinales > Pinaceae > Picea > Picea sitchensis. The sequence continues at coordinate 15,888 of SNQJ01S0157575.1, forward strand.
ATCGACACTTCTTATAGGTGTCATTGCCTCTTTTCAGAGTTTGTTCACCATCATAATTGTCCTCTGCTATTATCAACACGCCCCCGAGGGCGCATCAGTCATCTACACCAACACACAGCTTCAATTATTGTATTACACATTTTTGAGTTACATGACACAAGCATGGGGCATGCCTGCCTTGTTTGTACACAGTTTTATTTTTCCACACATTGTGAAAGGTTTGGGTCCTACCGGTTCCCCTCTCCCTCCAATGGGTCGTTCTTGAAATTCCCCTCAACACTCTTTCTTACAAAGGTAATCTCAGTAGAAGAAACATTGATGTATTTCGGCTATACATATGCTCCTAACCTCACACATCAAGGGGCATCTATTATCACTGGAATTTCGTCTTCAAATGGTTACAGGAATCCAGCATCTTCAAACACTCATTAGTTCATCCATGGCCCAGAAAATGCATTTCCAAAGGGCACAAAACTATACAACTAGTTAAAAAATCAACATGCGTTAAAGATACAAAGGCAGCGTGCGCATGTGCGACAGTCGAATAACGTCAGAAAAGCGCATATTCTTCTGATGCATGATTGTGGATGCAAAAAGCCACACACAGCTCAAAATAAGGCATTTATGATTTTGGTCGGCCTTCCACTTACTTCTGGTTCATCTCCCAGGTCGATTTGACACCCAAATCCGAGCTGAATCCGAGTGGGGGGCTGGTCAACGACCTAAGGGTGCCCTAAAGAGCCCTTTGTTCACACTAAATATTGGTTGAATAATGCCTCAAATATTTTCTATAAAAAGAGGCCATGGTTGTACTATATTTTCAAGGAATTCATTTGTATTGTTATGCTTCCGATATTCTCTTAGAGGAACCTCTTTCTTCACTAGAGCATACAAGCACCATTTCATGTGGCCATTCACATCACCTCTTGAGTGAATGATCTTTGGATTTCTTCACCATTTCCTTTTAGTTTTCTACTTGTAAGAAGATCTCAATCATTGGGGGTTCAAGATCCCTCCCTTGGAGGAAGAGGGGACCCATAAGTCCCTCTTTTTCTTTGGTGTTTTCCCACTAATACAACTTATCCATTGGTGGCATGCATGTTGTTTAGTTTTTGTTATATTTCTCTTATGCACTCTAGTTTAATTTCTTTTATTGTTATTAGTTTAATTATTTGTTTATTTATTATGCTTGATGTTTCTAACTCTTTCATTCACTTTTGTCTTGTACAATTAACCCAACTGGACTTGTAAGCGTCCTTATTTTTCTCATTTACGTGACGAAAGGGACGCAACACAAACCCCTTGCCAATAGGAGGACCATGGTGTGAGATTTGTAAAATGCATGGGCGCGATCCATATCATTTTCCAATGATGCAAAAGTATAAGACAATACCCAAAAGTTCATATTGCAATTTTTGCAAATCAGTGGGTCATGATGATAAGAATTGTATAACAATGGAGCTGATGAGAGAAATAACTCTAGATACTTATAGGGTGCAAACAGAAATTATGATAGGACAAGATGCACCTCATTTCATCCAAGTACCACCACCTTACAACAATGCACAGCAGTAGTACAACAATGCACAACCACAGTACAATAATGCGCAGCCACAGTGTAACCCCATGTAGTATAACCAGGTACCCCAGTACAACGCACCAAGAGGATATTGAGGTGGATACAGAGGTGGAGGACAAGGCAGAGGAGGATTTGGACGAGGTATAGGACTAGTAGTGTACCACAACTTCCAACAACCATGACATTATGAAAGGGATTGTCCACTTCCACCAGCAACATGTATGTACTGTCGCATAGCATATCATGACACAGAAGACTACCCAACACTATTGGGAAAGATCCAAGAAAAAAGGAACTAGAACAACCAAAATTTCCAATGGATCTATGCAGAAGCTAGGGATGATGGGAAAAACATCAATATAGCCACTCGAGGAGGAGCCAAGATAGTAACTGATGCAGCAAAACAAGATCCAGTGCAACACCAATGGGTTAAGAAGAATATTAAGAGACATAATTTGTTTGACTCACAGAAAGAAAAGGACACATTTAAGGAGGCCATACAAGAGTTTCTCAAGAAAAATTTTCCATCTACATTAGTCACGCAGAAAACTCAGAACTCACCAATGTACGAGATGCCATCCTTAATGGACCATACCAGTGAAGGATGGCCTTTAGAGCAAGTAAGTTTCGTAAATAAAAAATTTCAATCCTATTTTAAGTTATTGAATGATCCAACATCTGTTAAAATATTACAAAATGTACTAGAAATATGCAACACAGAGGTAGAAGGGATGTTAGAGCAGAAAAAAGTCAATCATCTCCATACAAGAAGAAGGACAAGCAGAGAATTCAGACTAAATGCTAATATTGGGGATTTCAACATGGGAGATATTATAATGGACTTAGGCTCTGAAGTAAATTTCTTACCTAAGAAGGCACGGTAGTGTATGGGAGAACCCACACTAGGATATTCACCTCTCTAGTTGAAACTAGCAAACCAACACATAGTGTTACCAATTGGAAGGCTTAAAGGTGTGACATTAGATTTGGATGGAGTGCGCACTATGGCAGATTTTGAAGTAATAGAAATAGTAGATGGCACAACACCTTACCCAACATTTCTTAGATTCGATTGGGTATTTGATAACCAGGTTATAATCAACCTGAATACAAGAAAAATGACTTTTGATTGGGCGAATATAGATTCATTGCACCATTGGATCCTTCAAAAGGAGAAAAGTTTGTAGAGACCACTTGTTTGGATCTAGAAGAAATAAACCAGTTATATAGAACCACTATGAAAGAAGAGGATTATGTTAACCCAACTGTAGATGGGGTACTCAGCTGGATAAGCATTACATCATGTGCTTTTGAATCAGACACGGGTTTGGATAATTGGAAACATCAATTACATGAAGTTTCCACAAGAGGTGCACAAGAATAGATCGCGCAATAAGATGGGTTGGTACAGAGATAAGAGAATCTCTTAGTTTTCATTGGCTAAATGACTTAGAGGAATTCTTGACAAAATATGAAGTGGTAGTGTTAGAAAATCAGAGGCTCTTATCCCTAGATATTGCACTCAATACAACACTTGCGACATGGTGGGGTGCGCACAAAGAAACAATTCAGGACTGGTATCAATGTAAATGACTACTACGCATTAGATTTGGCACATAACCGAGGAGCAATAGAGTCCAAAAGTATGATGGGAAAGGCACACCAGTTGAACACTTGGAGAAGTGTAGAACACAATGGAGGATGACACCACTAGAGGAATGGCCTCATCACTTTATCCATATGTTGTTCCTGAGATTTATTCTAGGCTCACAAAATAATGTCAGGCATCCAAATATTTAAGAGAATGGTTTTTGTAATGCTTTTCTACCTTCAGTTTTAAGATGAAACTTCAAATGAATTTTAATGATTAGAAAACACAGAGGCATTATCTCTTTCTTTGAGTCTTTTATAAATATTGATCATATGAAAAGTAGAATTGATTAACAAATACTATCAAAATAAAGTAAGGTATCAAATACAGATAAACATTACCTTAACCTCAATAGAATAACTATGAAGGAGTCCTTGATGGCTGATTTAAAATGAGGAAACTTGCACAGATACAGGTCTTGTTTTACTCACAGTGGAAAAACTGTAACTAAACAAATATCCAATGTATGGACCACAGTAAATGTGTTACTAAATTGTATTCTTTCAATATTCAAGAACTATGGAGTGAAGAAAATAATATTATGAAAGGGTAATACACAAAAAACACATAATTCAAGGAAATGAGACGTAGAAATTCTATCTTCCCTTTCTAATTTATATTCAAAAAGTTCTCTTTTACATTGAGCCAGAAGAAGACTAGAATAGATCTTTGATCTGTTTATTTATACAAAAATGTCTTAACCAAAATTAGTTAGACATTCCACATTATTCGTTCTCAAAATAGAATACAATCAAAACTAAAAGATACAATGAAGATATTTTGGATCTGCTGAGATTTCTTTTGCTCACTGGCACTTCACTTTCTTTCTATTTGCTTGTGGATGTACTTGGTTTTTTTTTATCCTTGAATTGTGCATGTAGTTCCATTAATGTAACAACAAACTTGGAAGGTTCGACATTTTCATTTAACTCAAATGAGAATGCCTTTTTGTGCACCAATGGTAATTTTTCTTGAATTTTAACAACTTCCTATTGTGTGATCTAACGTTGTAAGATTGGTTTCACTAGTAGATAGTTTACCATCTGTAAATCAAAATGATTTATCTGTTGGATATCATTTTTCACATTCTCTCTACTTTTCTTTAGATTGTCTTTGCTCTTTTCAATCTCAATTTTTCCAAGTGCACCATGGATACTACCGACATCAATCTCTATCATTTCTAGATCTATAGCTAAAAGAGCATTAAGACAAACCTATTTTTCCTCTCTGGATAACCTTTTACTTTCTTCAAGATTAGTTTCCCAGACCTTTAAATCCATTTCTCCCTTTATCTGTTCAAACTGTGAAAAAGGGGCAATTCCAGGAGCATTGAGCATTTTCCTCCGAACTATGAATTCTTGGAATTTGGATCTCACCGTAAAGGATTCCCTCTCCTTTTCATAGATATTCTTCATAGAATTATTTTTTGCTTGATAATGTCTTTGAATAATATCTATTTTTTCATACAGATCCTGTTGAGCAACTTGCAATTTTTCATTTACCTCTGATGCTTGTTTTTTGAAGGAAGAAATGTCCATTCTTGTGTTCTCGAATGAGGTTATTTGAGTCTACAATTTCTCTATTAACATATCTTCTTGAGAAAGCATCTTATTAGTCAAGTGTTGATTTTAAACACTTACTTCTAATTTTTCTTCTAACTACTTGATCTTTTTCTCAAAACCCTGTCTAATTTGATCCATATCAAAATTGATTTTATCTCTAGAAGTCACCTCCATATGTTGCATATCATTACAAAATTGTTCAATCCAAAGATTATTTTGGTCCAGCTACTTTCTGAGATTATCCACTAACCACTGGTTAGCAGTTGCAAAGGCTCCCAATGAGTCTGCAACTTCTTTTGCAAATTCAGGGTCACTATGTCTATGTCCATCATATATCATCCTATGATTTTTGGTAGTTACTCCCTCCTTCTATTAATATTATCTTCTTACGATAGCCTTCCTTTTATTGTTGAAAAATAAATTTGATGAAGGCATCTCTTCAGGTTCAATAAGTGTCAGATCATCTATGTTGATAATTTATGAACCAGGTAACTCGGAACTTGTTGCTAGAGGATTTAATGATGGTAAGGGAGAAACAAGTGTAGTAGATCCTTCTTGATTTGTGGTATCTTTCACTAGATTTTCTATGTTTGGCCACAAGAGAGGGAAAGTATGCCCCTGCTTCATAAAAGCTTCAAATAATTCTAATAATTCTAGCTCACTTTTATCTAGTATGGATATACCTGTAATTATTTCATCTTTAGATAACGTATTTGTATTATTTTCCACTTCAATATCTATGTCTTCATGAAAGATATGTTTCTTGGGCTCTTTTGATTCCGTCACCTGTGAATTTGGGTTAATTATTTGTTCTCCCTACAAGACTTTGGGTAGACTGTTCCTTTTGTGCTTCTAAAAGATGAGGAAGACTGACTATTGATCTTGAGGAAAATTTTGAAATTTGATTACAACTTCATCATAAGATCTTACTCCTCTGAAAAATTCATCATAGGGTAAATCTTCGTGGATGTATCTTTTCATATTGAATTGAGCTAAATGATTTTCAACCACCCTATGAGGATCATGCCTTTTGTATTCAATGTAAACCAATTTAATATCTTCTAAAGAAGAAGCCTCCACCTTAGCGTGTCCAAAATCAGATAATGAAAATACACCAACATGTATGGGAAAGGTTGGCCAAAATCATTTTTTTGTCACCTTCATCTCTTTGGTTATTCCTCCTAAAATTGTTTGATATGTTACTTCTCTACAAACCAATCTGTTTGTTAATAATCTGGGAAGAGCATGAGGAGATATATAGCAGTTGAACACTTTTATGTAAGAGAAGATTTCCTCAATATACTAATATGAAATAGCACCTAAATTTCCAATGATTTGTTCTGAAATTTTGGGGGGAGGTCGTCCATAAATAGCTTCATGAATTGGGATCACCACGTTATGACATATTTCATAAAAAGAGTCGTTTGAATTTCCCTCCCATAAATTAGAATAATAAAAATGTATGGGCTCAATGACAGTCAGAGTCCATCTCCAATTCATAAGAGGAAAAGGGGTCATGAAACAAATTGCATCCATAATATATGAAACATATAGAAAGGAGCATGTTCTCCTTTAGATTTCAAAATTTTGTACTCCACAATTTGGTTGACTAAGTTATTTGACAACATTTTTCCCCAATCAAAAGTATATCCCTCAAAAACCTCATGGATTATGGGAACCCATTCTATGGTAAAGTGCGCAAGGTTTTTCTTACAAAACATTCTACAGAACATCATAGAAATGTACAAGATATGAGCATCACAAGAGGCTGTAGAGTATATACCATGGGTATTAGTTTTGAACTTATTTTGATTTCCCCAACATGATTTTACTATATCATGGATAGTTTTGGCATATTTAGTGCATTCCTCATCCTCAAAATCCATTATAAATGATGAATTGTAAGTGTATTTTGGGTTAGGAGTTAATTTGTACATTACTTGAATGTCCTTGGGCCGAAAGGAGTCGACGATGGTCTTTTGGTGATTGTATATGGTTCACGTTGGGATATCCACGTGTTCTAAGGCCCAGCTTATCATATCGGTATATGGAATTAGTTTCAGTCGAGTAGCAACTCTGTGTTGTTTGGATTTATCCACATGCCTTAACTTAGCTGAAAATGTCTCATCTTCTTCTTCTGCTGAATCATCGAAACGGAGAGAAATTTCCTTCTCTAAAATTTCATAAACTTGCTTCCAAGATTTAATGGCATCTATCACTCGAGAAGTAGTGTCTAAAAGTATATATGTGTTTGGTTTTGATTCCTCAATCAACAAATATTTATTTTTTCCTTCTTTGCGCAGCACCGTGATTTTCAAAAGTTGATGTTAACCGTCCTATGAGAAGCAAAACCTGTGAGCTCAAAAATGTTGAATGTGAAAATTTTGGATGCTAATGGTAAAAACTCTTTGAAGTTTGAAATTCCTATATTTATAGAAAAAATAATGTTTAGATATCCTCGCACTAATCTATTAATGGAGTAATTATTCAAAAATATGTCAAATTTATTACCTGGTGGTCGCAACACTCTTCCCAATCTTTTACCCTAGCCAGCTGGACATATTATTAATGATCATGATTAAGATAAAGTACTTGAGCAGTTCGGAATTTGGGAGTTTTAAGTGAAAAATCATGGATATCTCTCGAAGATCGAATTCACAGAGTTTTTAATCGATCCTTAATTACTTTTTTTTTTAATTAATCATGGCTTAAGGTGGATTTTTAATTTTAAGTACTTCGGGACTCCGAAACTCCGGAGCTCCGAGATTTCATGACCTTGTATGTGCAGTAAGTACTTCAAAAAATCGACATTCAGGATTTTTGAATGCATAATAATAAATATCTCCGGAAGGCCAAATTCATGGAGTTATTACTTATCGATAATCACTACTTAAACATGTTTAGTTTATTAATCTTTAGTGTTTTATTATCGTAATTAGAGGTGCTTCAACACTTCGGAACTCTATTGAATTTGTTATTGATTTATATACTGAAGGATAATATCCTGGATTGATGTGGTAGTGATGACGTCATTTTTTATGGCGTGTCATAGAAAGTGAGTGACACATGTCACCTAGAAACGTGTGAATGATGTGAAAAAAATGCCAAAAAAGAGTGCCACGTGTTAGCACAAATAAAGTTTTTGACAGGTGTTTTGTGACTCGTCAGTAGATAGATTTCAAATATTTCCATGGGAACCTATCTCTGGGACTCTATAGCTTCGCGACTTCGAGGTTTTTAGATCTTAAAACACCATAAGTTTGAAACTCTCAAATCGTGAAGTCTTGAAGTGACTTTGTAGTTTTTCTTTTGTTTAAACCTAACACAACTTAGAACTCCAAAATCATGAGAGTCGTTGACTTGGATGACTAAAACATCTTAAGGGGTGATAATGGATGTGCCCTGTGAAGATATAACGATCATATCATTTATTCAAAAAAAGAATGGTAATCCTAAGTTTTTCACAATTTATTTTTTTTTCAAGATAAAAAACAAAAAGACTTCAAAGTTTAATTTTTATTTGAAATTTTGTAAAGTGTTCTAACATAGGCTCCATCTTGGGATTGTGGCTCCCTGTGAGGCACAAAAGAACAATATACTAGGTTCCTTTATTGGGTAAATGGAGTCATTATTGCTTCTTTTATTGAGAAAAAAAAAATCTTGTTTTATTTGAAATTTAATCATATATAGAAAAAATGAACATAACCATATCTAAAAATCTTAAAGCACACTTGGTGATTGATTTCAAGCCAGGGTAATAAGTGTTTCCCTTCCTTAAAATTGATTCCATAATTTTTTAGGATAATCAAAGTAATTTTAACAAAAAAATCAGACTTTGACCGACTCTATTCGCTCTTCAAGGTTATACAGATGTAAAATATGTTTTTAAGGAATCCCAGTTGGTTCAGGATATAAATATTATTGAAAAATAACTAAATAACAGAGTATAATGTATAGATGTGTAAGACCACCTTAAAGATATCATAGATATTTATTCACTTCTAGCGATCCTGTTCAGTACCCTGGTGAAGTTATCTATATCTCCCTTAATTGAATTTCCTTTCACCACTTCAAAAAGCAATATTTCATTTAACCGAGATGAGGAAAATCAATATATGAATTTTCTTTCATCATCTTTATTTGGACAAGATGGGAGCAGTCAATTTTTGAATTTCCTTTCACCATCTGTCTTTGATTTTATAATTTTGAAGCGGGGGCAATCAATTTGTATATAAAATACAAGGGATGATATATGTTTAAGATCTTTAATGAAAAACAAGGTTTGTCTACAATTTTAAGAATACTCTGAGATTAGTTTTTCTTCCAATTCTAAGTATACCTTCACCTATAAGTTAATTTTGGGAAAAAAAATTCATTTCAGGGATAAAACCTTGAGCGAATTCGTCAGTTGAAATCTGATATTAGAGCTAAAATTACTAGGATTAGCCTAGACATACTTTTTCAATTAAAATTAAAGAAACATAAAAAAAAAAATCACCCGACCTGTTTTGAAAATATGTTTCTATGATTTTAGCATTAGGCTAAGTTTTATGATTTCTACAAGGATTAATATGATGAGATAGAAGAAAGAATATTTTTTGTAGAGAGAACTAGGGGGAGAGGAGAAACAATTATATCAAAAATTCAAAACATCTTAATCTAATCAACATAATTTCACACAAGTTTCTGTGTTAGATGAGACTTCTGATTTTCTCTGTCCCGCAGTCACTTTCTAAGCATTTTGATTTTTTATATTTATTAATTTATTTTCGTACCAGACATGATTTTATATGCAATCAGCATGATGTTTCAGATTGTATGTTCCCATCTTCTCCAATCTTTAATTCAAGAGAAAACATCTCTCATATCTATTTTAATCATATTTTCATTTTTACTTAAACAATAAGGGAGAAGAGAAACTCTTACCTTTTTTCTTTTGATGTTTTGAACAAGGGATTTTTAATTCTTTATCACCTAATTCCAGAAAGTCCGAAGAAGGGAAAATATGAGTGTTGAGCATGATGACTGTGAGTTTGTCGATTATGCGATCTTTACTCTCCAGGAAAAGGTTCGAGAGAAGTCAGAAAAAATTGAAGAGCTTCAAGCTTCAAATATTCAACTTCATCGGCAAATTCAATCTCAGGAACTACGACATCAAGAATAAATGGTGATTGTAATGAGGGAATTGGGTCAAAACACGGGTCTTTTAAATTGTTATCTCCAACAATTGAGAATTTTTCGTAGATGACGACCTCGAATGAATGTTTCTGCGGAATCAAATGAGTCTCAAGTTTCTGCAACATCATCTCCTATTTTTGAAGAAGATTTACCTCCAGCAAATCATCAAAATGTTTTTGAAGAACCACGATCATTGGCTCTACAAGAAAAAGTGGAGTTTCAATAGTTAGAGGATTCTCTGGAAGTAAAAGAAGCAATACATAATGAAAATGTATTTCATATCAGTAGTCATTAGTAATCTTCCATATACTCCTTGTTTTTTATTTTTTGAAAATGTGAAATCAAATCATACTTTGAACATATAACTTTTTAACCTTTAATTTTCAAATATTGTTATTATGTTTTTTGATGGTCTTATTTTTTGAAATTTTCAACTATTTTTATCATAAGAAGTATTGTTTTATTAACTTCTGAATGAAATTTATTTTTTCAAAGTAAAAGGTGATTTATCTTCTGTAGAAAAATTATATTTTGTTTTTGTTTTTCTTGAAATAAAGTTGAAAACATTATTTTCTTGAGAATATTTACATAAATTTAGCATTGAAAAATACTTAAATAATTCTCTAAAAAAGAAAATGAAAATAAAAATTTTGCCAATGTAAATCCAATCCAATTTGGTATATACAATGGAAACTAAAATGTAAACTACTGCATGAAATGCTTTGAAAATCGTCCATTGATAGGGGCCTCGAGAATTTCTCCATTTAAATTTTCAAGAGAGATTGAATTTCTCCCTTCAACTACTACAATTTTGAAAGGTCCAAACCAAAGATGGTCAAATTTTCCATATTTCCCGACATCTTTTTTCTTGGCTTCCCACTTCAACACTAAATCTCCAGGAAGAAACTCCGTGTCTTTATCTTTCTTATAAAATATGGCTTTCATATTGTCTTGATATTTCTATAGCTTGTCATCCACTTCTCTTCTATTATGTTGGACTTAAATTAATTGATTTATTCTTCTTGTCAAATCATTTGATTCTTCATTCGCATCCTGCCAGAGTTTCATCATAGGGAGAGTGAGATTAATAGGAATAATAACATTTGTGCCATAAACTAATTGGAAAGGAAACATACCTATAGATTTCTTGGTGTCAATTTTGTTTGTCCATAGAGCATATTTTAAATGTATATGCTGAACTTTCTTAATTATTGTCATTAAAATTTTATTAGACGATTATGCCATCCCATTTCCCTGAGGATAATAAGTTGTAGAATGTCCCAAAATGATATTATACTTTTGACAAAAATTTATCATAGCAATATATTTGAAATCTTTTTCATTATATGTGACTATTTGTTAGAATATAGAAGATTGTGTACTCGTTTTACCATTGACAATACCCTCATCACCCAACCATAGGCCGAAGCCACCCTCCGAGCACCTTAACCTTGACTGAGAATTACTCCGGAAGAAAACCTTAGGCTAGATAGCCAAACAAGGTGTAGTGCATCTTCCTCCAAGGATAGTGCACCAACAATAGCTAAACAGATAGTCCAAACCCTAGCCAAGAGATAGTCCAAGAAAACATTGAAACTGCTAGCTGTTGCAGCTGCACCTGCAACTCTCCTCCACACGTGCACACCAAACTGGGAACTACAGTGCGCATCAGTTGTTGTCTGCAATTCTGAGATGTGTCAAATGAGAACTGGTGCCTTGTATTTATAGTGGTTCAGCTAGATTTGTTGGGGCTGACTTCTCCTTCTCGGTACATGTCTGTTCAGTATATTATTGTTATTTCTGGCCGGCTTCTTCTCTTGGAGGCTAATAACCTAATATAAATTATCTTCTTGAGCCGACAAGACTTCTGGGTTATTAGCCAACTCATTAGGGTTTTCTCTTGCTTTCCGGAGTCTCCTATTCTCGTCAGGTTCACATGTGGAGGTAAATACCTCCCGCAACTACCATAATATT
>SNQJ01S0157577.1:0-12902 GCA_010110895.2 Picea sitchensis
AACCAGAATCAAGGTAACCAGAGCCCCCAAGGGGACAATAACAACAAACGCCAATGGAAGAACAACAACAACAACCTCAGGATGAACTTCCCTTGCACTCTTTTCAGTGAGTACAGACATTATACTCACCATTTCCCCCAAATTTTGGACTTCAAACAAATGAAAGAATCCATGAACGTGTTGCGTCGTCCAACATCGCCTACCCCTTAGCAGGCCCCACAACATTACTTACAACAACCACCCCCGACCACACTACAAAAATCCATTCCACACCAATTTGTGATGAATACCCAATAGGAGGTACACCCTACCCCACCACAAATGGCGTAGTATCAAAACCCAAGGCCCATCCACCCTGGAAATCTAGCGGATCACAATATCCTCCTCGCTAGAGAAGAAGATATTCTTCTGCAAATGCGCGGTCGTCAATACAGTGTGCCCCATGAATCTACTACAACCACCTCGAAAGCAGCTCCAGCTATAACTAGACAACCCTTGATGATTCCATGCCCTATTATTGAACCTACCATTCGTATATCTCGCATTCCATTATGGTCGAACGTCAATAACCCTCAGGCTAGGGAAGCACACAATTACATTCTGGTCAATGACTTGGCATAGTCTCCTATAGCCTGTTTTTATTGGAGGTCCTCCAAACCTGTCCAACGTAACAGAAATCATTACTTTCCACCTTAGGGGGAGTCGACCCAGCTGATACTATACTCATTACATTTGATCTAGATAGCGGAGAACCATGCCTCCCCACTCTGGTAGCTTTCCAGATACCAGTAAAGATTCGTAACATCACGGTTCATCAATTTATCATCGATGAAGGTGCATCTGCATGCATCATGTCCAAAACTGTATGGAAGAAACTTGTATCCTCTGAGCTAGTACCATCCATCATCACCTTTAGATCCTATGATGGTCGACCATCCTCCCCTGAATGGCTCTTCCAAAATGTCCATGTCGAACTTGGGGATAAAACCATCCTCGTTGACATTTAATTTATCGACACCCCACTCGATTACAATATCTTGTTTGTACGTAGCTACATGTACACTATGAAGGCAGTAGCATCTTTTGTGTTTCGAACGATGATGTTCCCCCACAATGGGAAAATCGTCACCATCGACCAAATTACACATTATGAGCCTAACCACTCCATCAACATCGATAAAATATTTCCTCTTATCCGCACTAGCTCAGATGCTTATTCGCTCATTGGCATGGGCTCGGGAATTTTCAAAGACCCGTCCTTGTTGGGGGCATACCATGGTGCACCACCTCTCATACACCCCTCAACACAAGTGTGTGTCATATATTCTAATGGAACCGACACTGAAGACACCATCCCTCCCACTAATGCCCCTCCACACTTCGATGGTCCACCAGTTGAAGAAATATTGCCTCAAGAATTCCTTGAGAACCCTACTCTACCACTTATCCCTGATCCCCCCCCCCTCCAGGGTAAAATCCCAGTTTGGGAGACAATACCTCAAGTCATTACTCAAATTCCCTTATTCTACCCCCCACCTGGAGTTCAATCATTTCAGGTAGCCGCAATGCTTACCCTTCCTAACATGGTGCTTTTCATCCATGTATGGTATCTACAATGACCCGTGATGGATCCAAAACCATCTATCCCTCCTCAGCCAGAGGGAATATCAATGCAGAGTCTAGTATAAGCTTCGGCCACACCAGCCTCACCCCCAACTTCCAGCACCAATGCCACTATTGGGGGAAGATGGAAGAAGAAAGAGCCCATAGCTCTACTTCCTCCCCGAGTCCAACCTCCTTGTGCACTATACGAAAGAGAGGGACACCCCACTAATAGATGTCCTACTCTTCCTAATTTATGCAATGTGATCCAACTCCCTTGAGCAACCACATCGCTCACCATTTCACCAAGCACGTCTAGTACTACTACAACGTCCACTACAGGCAGTAAAGGACTGTGAACCAAATTCGCTTGTGCCATCTGTTCAGAATATGGCCACTACACTCGTCATTTCCCAACTCTACTTGTTGGCCCTCGACCAAGTTTTGAGGAAACATTGGTCAGATTTTACCACTTTTTGGACTTCGATAGGTTGGTTGAAGATAGAGCGCCCAGCTGGAGCTGAGATCGCGGGATCTCACTTTTTTTGTGGACCCAGCAAGGGGTTCATTAGGGTTTTTGTATTAGGGTTTATGGGGTGTTGTCCCATGGGTTTACCCATGATTAGGCCTTTTTGTAAGCGAATGTAAAAGTATAAATAAGAAAATATTGTAAGGTAGAAGTAGTTTAGTGAAAGGGATGTAAGTAGCTAAGTGCAAGAGGCAAGTAGTTTTGATTTTCTTTGTGCAACAGAACATGTATGTAAGGCTTTGTGATTGAGAGAGGAGTTGGCTATGTGCCTTGACCTAACTTTGGGAAGGTGGATCTAGGTGCTTAGTGCACAGATCACCTATCCAGTGTGAAGCTTGTTTCTGTGGCTTAGTGCATAGGAGTGGATGGATGTAAGATATTGAAGACTAATAAAGAAGAAGTCATTGGTGGACGTAGCCCCCCACTAGGGTGAACCATGTAAATATTGTGTTGATGGTTTTATTTTTGTTATAATGTTTATGTTGTGAATCTTCTTAGTGCCTGGAATGTTATGAATGATAGATAGATCTATGAATGTTTAATGCTTTGTATATGTTGAATGTGTTATATATGACTTATGATGCTAAGCGTGATGTGTATTTTGTCATTATTACTGCATTGATCTGTACTTAGGGTTTGATCTGCGATGTGAATGAATTAATATATATTGTTCCTAAGTACCCTGCAAAGTGTTGTAATCACATATCTGTGTCCTAGCTTGGTTATAGACACCTGAGTCATGTAACCCCCCCTACCTCTACCTCGGGTGAGACTTCGCCTACTTCGTAGGTGTTGTCGAAAGGGCCGATAGTTAGGGTTTTGTTGGTGCATTGTTGAAGCGTTGAATCTTGGGTTTGCCTCTATGCCAACAAATAGTTCTGTTGTCGAGACCAAAATTGTGATTTTTGGGAACTAAAGAAAAGAGAAGCTTTGTGCGTAGATCTGTTGTTGTAGTGCACAATATTCTACTTGATTAGCAAATATCTGTGCTAAGAAAGAAACCCGATCTTAAAAAAATAGGTAAGATCTTAAAAGAGGTAAATCTTTGTGCTTGGATAGAGTAAGATAAGTGAAAAATTTTGTTTCGAAAGCATGAATATAGGTATGTTTGATAGATTATTTCCTAGTTTGAAATCTAGGGTACAGTTAGAAGAAAAAGTTGATATGAATAAATTTGATAGAAATAGAGAAAGATATGTTATTCCCATGCATAGAAAGAATTTTTGCAGATAGCAGGTCCAACACTGTGATCCTAGTGCGGAGTAGAGGAGAATTTGGGGAACTTACAAGAGAAAGAGAGGATTGACATTATGTTATAACTGCAGAAGACCGGGACATCTTGCTAACGAATGACCCGGTATAGGTCCTATTTGTCTTTGTTGTAAAAAATTTGGTCATGAGGTTGAGGATTTCCCAAGGATGATTAATAAAGTTGAAATAATGAACATGAGTAAAGAGAATAAGAATCATCAAGAGAAATAATTAGAAAAAGTTCAAACTGCATTAGAACAGTTGAAAGAAATGATGAATGATCACAAAGATGTCAGTTTACCAGAGATCATGAAACAAAAATAGCACATAGATACAAGAATAGGAGACTACAACATAGACTATGTCTTGGATGAGGAAACACCAGTGAATATTATGACAGAAAGCACTTGGGAAATTTTGGAAAAGCCCACTATGGTACCTACATTGGGAATAATAGGCTTGTTCAAAGGAAAGTTAATAACCCTATGTGGAAGAGTTACTAATGTACATGTTATCATCCATGGAACATCGAATGAAGAGGAATTTGAAGTTATTAGGCTTGTTGAGAACAACACCCCATTCCCTCTTTTGTTAGGAAAGACTTGGATTAAGAAAGATCAGATCAGAAGGAAATCAGAGGAAGAAGCTACAGAAAAGAAAAAGCAAGAACTAAGGGATTTCATAGCTAGAAAAATAGATCGACTTATAGAAGAACGAGAAGTTGAGTCGAAGCAACAGAAGACCAGAGAATTAGCTATCGAGGTTGAAAGAATGCAAGAAGGTTTGAAGGACCTATCCATACAAGAAAGAAGTATATCCACCCAGGAAATAGTAAAAGAAGGGATATTAAATCCAAACCCTTTGAGAGCACATCAGCAGTGTGAAGTCACTTCACTAAGAGAAGATAAGAAAAAAAATGAAAAGAAAAATACAGAAACAGTTAGAGAGACTCAGATCATAGGAAAGAAGGAAAGGAAGCTCAGTAAGAAGAAGGCTAAGTTGGAAAAGCTAAAAGAATTTACAGAGAAAAGATGGAATATTTCACAGATTAGAACTTCGCAGGAGGCAGGTTTGTAGGATTTTAACCTTGTCGGAACAGCAGAACCGCTCAGAAGGGGACTTCACCTTGGCGAATCTATAAGACCATTGGAGGCACCCCGACCGTTAGAATGACACTCTGGAACCACTAGGAAATGCATTTATGGGCAGATGTATCATTGTTAAACATTGATATTGCGCCATAACGGACAGATTCGCATTGATTGAGGCATTCCTATCCATTGGAGGAATATGTTACGACGCTCACTTATTTAACCCATCGGACGTTGCGTCGGTACAAATTTTTTCTACCCGTGATTATATGAGAAAAGAAATGAAGTGATTGTGTGTGCCGAGCTGTTATATCATACCTCTCCATCTATTGTTTACCCCGCTATCCGTTCACCTACCCCGACTTATTTGTTAATAGTGAGAATGTCGGTCAAGCGCACTGAGCTAGAGAAGTTCGTTGAAGAATTTCTGAAGAAGTTTATGGCTGATAAAGCTATGTTTGAGGGAGTACAGGAATCGTTGACTAAGGGACTATAGGCTTCCCCTTCAACTGGATGTCGCTCGAAACATGTCAACCCTGCATCTGAGAAGCGAAGTAAGCATCGCAATGATCCGGCTAACGCGAAGTAGATCCCATTGATCTTACTCGATTACATATTTCCTTTGGCTGGTTCGGTTAACATCAAAAGAATTCCACGGGATTTTGAGTACATATTGATCATCGCGTACATTCTGAATGGAATATGCATAGTTGGAACCCAATTAGGATAGATCCTAGCATTAAAGAATAGTGATTTCAATCTTGGAGATAGAAAGAACTATGCCATGATCGTGCCCCATAGATATTTGATGAAGATGACTGGGAAGAAGCCTCGCATAGTCTCCTAGCCTTGGATAAAGAAGATCGTGCATTCCACGATACTGAACGTAATGAAGATCCCTCATTTTGGTCGACATCAGGAGGTTAACACTTGTGTTAAACTCCTCTTGTCGTGCTATCATGGAGGATATTTGTGGCTTGATAGGAGCATTACTATGGATCCAACGTTGATCCACCTGATCACAGGAATGAGCATGTAGGGACCCGAGCCTCGACATTTCTACCTAGGGAAAACCTCAGATCGCTCCCTAGCACATTGCATTAAGGAGGCATATGACAAAGTTGAGAAGGGAAAGCGAGGCTACAAGGTAACCTCCATCCAGGATCACGCAGTGCACCTAGATTTCAAACTCATAGCTAGAAAGCTCATCAGAAAGAACCACCCCAGGCAGGTCATTGAGTTCATGATAAACCTCATAGGAAAATGCGTGGAGGGGATGCAAATGAATTGGGCGAGCTACCTCATTAACGAGTTTGAGAAAGACTACCGCGGAGCGTAGGATCAAGGATACGAGTTCCATTTCAGTTGGTTTCTTGTGTTGATCGCATTTGTCGCTTGGAAAATGCCGGAGGGAGTAGCTTTTCTAGAAATTGAACCATTAGAGCCATTGGCCGCAAGGTTATCCACCTTATGGTATACGAATGACATGTCGATGCAATGGCAGTCGAACGTAGTTTTCCACTCCTACTATCAGCAACTGAAGGTTGCCATTGAGTCTTTCTCGTGCATGACACCGTGCACTCTGCACCAGTACAGACCACTAGCTAAGTTCCATGCAGATCCACACTTTATTTATATCATTGCATGTAGAGATGAGATTAAGGAATAATTACAGTCCTATTATAAGATGACCAAAAAATTCATGGAATAGATCACGAAGGAGTGGTCGGCGGAGTTCTTGGTATCGGTTGATGATGCAGAACTCTCCAACCCTGACATCATTGGAAGCCCCTTGGTCACCCGGTTTGAGCATGCAGGACAGACAAGTGCAAAGAATAAGAAGAAAAAGGAGGAATTTCAAAACATAGAGACTGATGAGGAGGACAGTGCCTCAGAAGAAAGTAGACATGGCTCACCCGTGGGAGGAGGAGGAGATGAATAAAATCAAGAAGGAGGAGAGGAAGAAGGATAAAAACAAGGAGAAGGTGAAGTTACACCACTGAAGGATCCCCCTACCGAGACAGAAACATCAAAGAAGAGGAAGGTTTCTCCGCAGAAACCTTTAGTAAGAAAGTAAACCCGCGCCAATAAGCCCTAGCTAGAGGCTACACTCACAGAGGATGACGTCATTCTAGTCCACAGAGCAATGGCGGATGCGTCCGAGGACCTCTTAAATAAATATGGCGCGAAGAAAGAACAGTTGTACGTAAGAGTTGAGAAGGTACTGAAGTAAATTTAGTGAGCCATTCAATTGAGTCGCACAATACCTATTGCTCCCTCCTCACAGGTGATTGCAAAGTTGGGGGATGAACTAGCCCAAATTTGAAGAATTGTAGATGCAACAAAATCTCGGCTCCAGCGAGTCCAAGAAGAAAAAGAAAAGGCCACAGAAGACTTGAAGAAAGAGAAAGAGGGGATCTTGGAGCAATTCAGAGTTGTGTGGTACTGTGTAACGATGTATGAAAATGAGAAAGATGAGTTATGGGTGATGCTCAAGGAGGAAAGAGCAAAGATACAGAGGGAAAAGGACCAGCTGCTTGTAGATCAGACTGCAATCAAAGAAGTGGTGATCAGAACACTTCTCTATGTTCCATAATTGGCACAGGAGAAAAATGAGGCAGTTGAAGTTTAAGTAATGAAGCTTGATGAGGCCATCCAGTAACTTCAAGCAAGAGTAACAGAGTTGGAGCTTCAAGCAGTACCAAGTACTCCGCGGGAAGTACGCGATCAGAGGGAGGAAACCACTAAGACCACAGTGCAAAGGATCATATTCCTCACCTCAGAAGGTAAGAAGCTAAGCAACATAAGTGTGTAGACCTATGACTGTCTCACGAAAGACCCAAAACTTAGAAAGTTGGAAGCGCAGCTACAGGAGGCGTGGCAACAGGAACTGACAGTTCAAGCATAGATGAAGTCACTCACTGCAGTCGAAAAAATGAAGAGATCACAAGAACGATGTGTGGTCTAGCAAAATATTACTACCATCTAGAGAAGATTAATGGGAGTCACATAGAGGCTACAATCGGTGCAGGATGAAGCCTGCGCGGTGTTTGAAGAAATTGAAGGAAAAGGTTTTCAACTAGACCAAGTAGTTGTGACTGTGGAATAGCACCTAGAAGGGCCTGTTACGCGCAAATGATCCAGGAGTTGATTGAGAAGGAGGCTCAGGCGAAGCAACAAGTCGAGGCATCTCAAGCTAAGATCGAAGCCTTCGAAGCAGCGCTACCCAGATCTGAGTGACTCGGGATGATTCACAAGTGAGTGTTGGGGGCATGTTGGCCCTCGATCAAGTTTTGAGGAAACATTGGTCAGGTTTGACCACTTTTTGGACTTTGATAGGCTGGTCGAAGATGGAGCACCTAAGTGGAGCTGATATCATGGGATCTCACTTGTTTTATGGACACAACAAGGGGTTCATTAGGGTTTTTGTATTAGGGTTTATGGGATGTTAGCCCATGGGTTTACCCATGATTAGGCCCTTTTGTAAGCGAATGTAAAAGTATAAATAAGAAAATATTGTAAGGTAGAAATATCTCAATGAAAGGGATGTAAGTAGCTAAGTGCAAGAGGCAAGTAGTTCTGAGTTGCTTTGTGCAACAGAAATGTTGGCCCTTGACCAAGTTTTGGAGATCCTTGGTCAGTTTTGACCTATTTTGGGACTTCGACGGGTCATCGAAGGCGGAGTGAAAGTTGAAGCAGAGATCACGGGATCTCATCCCCTTGTTTATGCATTTTTGGGTTTTGGGCTTATGTAACGGGTATGGGGATGTTGGCCCATGGGTTTAACCATGTTTAGGCCCTTTTGTAATGTATAAATAGAAATCTAGGCGATGTAAGTAAGTGGTGTTATGTTAGGTGCTAAAGGTAATAAGGCCAATGTGCTAAGTGCAATTGATAGTTTTAAATGTTTTGTGCATACTGTGTGAGGCTTGCATCGCTAAGTGCAAGTGACTGTATGAGACTATGTAAAGGCTTTGTGCTATAACCTAGCTCAGGGAAGGAGGATATGGTGAGGTGCATGCAGATCTCCTATCCTAGGTGGAGTAGGACCTTATGGATTTGTGCATGTAGATGATTGACAGAAGATAACAAAGAAGGTGAAGAGTTGGTGGATGTAGCCCCAAGCTGGGTGTGAACCACATATATCCTGTGTTGTGGTTTCTTCGTGCATTATGGTTGTTTTATGGTTCATATGATTAGTTCTTAGTGCAATGATGTATGCTTAGATGAATATGATATCTTAGTGTCTAATGATGTGAATAAGATGCTAGATCTGATCTGTGTTGATGTGCTTAGTGCTTGAATGTGTTGAATCTTGTTGAATATTGTGTTGCACTGTAATTAGGGTTTATCTGAGTTGTAGACAAAGGTTAAGTACTAATGAATGACAACTGTCAAGTTTTTTGTTAGAGTATTGTAATCACAGATTTATGTCCCATCTAAGGTTGTAGACACTGGAGTCATGCAACCACCCCTGCCTCTACCTCAGGTGAGACTTCATCTACTTCGCAGGTGTTGCCGAAAGGGTCGGTAGTTAGGGTTTTGTTGGTGCATTGTTGAAGCATTGAACCTTGGGTCTGCCTCTGTGCCAACAAGAACATGTATGTAAGGCTCCATGCTTGAGAGCAGAGTTGGCTCTGTGTCTTGACCTGACTTTGGGAAGGTGGATCTAGGTGCTTAGTGTGCAGATCACATGTCCAGTGTGAATCTTGGCTATGTGGCTTAGTGCACAGGAGCAGATAGATGTAAGAGATTGAAGACTAATAAAGAAGAAGAATTTGTTGGTGGATGTAGCCCCACACTAGGGTGAACCACACAAATCTTGTGTTGATGGTTTTCTTTGTGTTATAATGTTTATGCTATGAATCTGCTTAGTGCCTGGAACATTATGAATGATAGATAGATCTATGAATTTTTAATGCTTTGTATATGTTGAATGTGTTATATATGAATTATGATGGTAAGTGCGACGTGTATTTTTTCATTATTATTGTGTTGATCTATACTTAGGGTTTGATCTGCGATGTGAATGAATTAATATATATTGTTCCTAATTACCCTATGAAGTGTTGTAATCATATATTTGTGTCCCATCTTGGTTATAGACACCTGAGTCCTATAACCCCCCTACCTCTACCTCGGGTGAGACTTTGACTGCTTCGCAGATGTTGTTGAAAGGGTCAATAGTTAGGGTTTTTTTGGTGCCCTATTGAAGCGTTGAGCCCTGGGTCTACCCCTATTCCAACACTACCTCAGTTTCACCAGACGCTAGATGCAATACACCAAACCTTTCAACAAGATCCATCTCCGCCACCAATTTATGGTGCTCAGATCATTGACATTCGTTATGTCTCTTCATCAGTCTCTGAGCAGATGAGATTCCCTTGAACTCTCTGTGACTCACTTTCTCACTTCACATACTGGTGTCCTTTGATTGTTGCATACCGATGTCATCATTCAAACCCTATTCAACCACCTATGACCACCTCACCACTAATCCTACACTCTCTAGATACTAACAACATTACCTCCCCTGAACCTAAGTCACTTCCCATCCCTCCATGGTTCACAAATCGACTATTTGAGGATATCCCCCTGAGTCTTCCCAATTCTCCAGTTCATTTCTCACAGGAAATATTACCCCCTACCACAGTATATCACCCACAGTGTCTGGACATTTGGTTTATATCAAGTTAGCCATCATGCCCTATATAAAATATCTCCTCTACGTCTTCGCCACTTGAGGACACTCCCAATTTGAAAATCGCCCATCTCACCTCTTTGAATCACCTGTATTCTCACATTTTCCACTGCGAAGAAGATATCCTAGAGGAACTCACTACCCTGATTTCCCATGGAATGTGCTCCATCATTGAGCGCTTTTTCTCTCATGGGAATCCTTTGACCCTCCTAGCCAAGCATCCATATGTGCAATAGAAACCAAGGATTTTATTCCTTCAGGGAATATAGGCTAGTTCAACAACCCTATCCCTGCCCCAGATGCTTTTGAAGAAGGCAACATGTCCAATATCTTTCCCACCATCAAAATTGACATTTCCATAAAATCAGGAATCAAAGAAGAAATCACCATTGGCGCTGCATGCTTTCCTGAGGAACTCACAGCTTACAAATCTCTCTTTCAAGAATACCAAGATATTTTTTCTTGGTCATATACGGAGATTCCCCGCCTAAATCCTTCTATAGTCAAACATCACATCGACACATGGCCAGATATCGCCCCAGTTCATCAAAAGCAGCGCCCCCTTCACCCATCTAAAGTGGTGGCTATCAAAGCTGAAATTGACAAGTTATGCGTTGTTGGGTTCATTTACCCCATCGTGTATACCTCATGGGTTTCCAACCCCATCCCTGTTAACAAAAAATAGGGCACGATTTGCATCTGTACCGACTTTCATGATCTCAACCATGCTTGTCTTAAGGACAACTTTCCAACCCCTTTTATCGACAAAATTATTGATGATTATGATGGTCATGATGCTTTGTCCTTCATGGATGGGTTCTCCGGCTATAACGAAATCCAAATCTATCTAGCATATCAGTATAAAAATTGTTTTAACTACCCCATGGGGTACTTTTGCTTATCATGTCATGCCTTTTGGACTCAAGAATGCAGGTGCTACGTTTCAATGAGCCATGACTTATGTTTTCCATGATCTTGCTCACATCATCATTGCTTATTTGGATGACCTCACTGCTTGATCCAAGAAACGAACTCAACATTTAGACGACTTACACATTGTCTTTCAATGATGTTGCCAGTACAATATCCACTTGAACCCACTCAAGTGTGTATTTTGTGTCACCGTCAGACTCCTTCTTGTATTCATTGTCTCCCAACATGGCATCATGGTGGACCCCCTCAAGGTCCAAACTATCACAGAAATTCCACCACCTAGTAATTTATGCCAACTGCAGACCCTACAAGGCAAAGCTAAATTTTTAGGTCACTTTGTCCCATATTATGCCACTCGCTCACATGGTTTCCTACACTTGTTGCATCATGATATCCCATTTCGATGGGATGAACATGCTCAAATAGCTTTTGATTATTTGAAAGTGGCCCTATACAATGCCCCTTTGATTATTCCTCCAAACTATGATCATGATTACATCCTCTACTTGTTAGCCTCAGTCGTCTTAGTAGAAGGAGTCCTCGTTCAACTAGGGGATGAGGGGAGGGAACATGTCATTTACTACATCGGTAAAAATGTCTCAGGACCACCCCTGAAATACAATCATGATGAAAAACTTTCCCTCGCAGTTGTCCTCGCAATCCAAAAACTATGACACTATATCTTGCTTCGAACTACAAAAGTCGTATCAAATTCCAATCCCATTCAGTACTTGCTTAGTTGACCTTTCAGGAATATGACCTCGATTTCTCAACTCCTAAGAGACAGAAAGCACTCATCCTCACTGAAATCATTACGGCTTTCCCTCAAATGCTAAAGCTTCACCCGTCAATACGGATTTTCCCGACGAACACATATTCTTCATCCCCTATGATGACCCCTGGTATGGCGACCTTCTCATCTACCTTCAGACATAGAATTTTGGGTCTCACCTTTCTCGATATGATCGTCGACGCATTTTCCATCAGGCCCCTCAATACCTCCTCATTGAAGACGTCTTATACCAATGTGGGTTTGACACCATTCTTCATCGATGTCTGACCATCGACGAAGATGACAGAATCTTGAATGATTTTCATAGCGGTGCTTACAGTGGCCACCTCTAGGGTATGTCCATCACCAAAAAAATCTCTCGAGAATGATACTTCTAGCCCACATTGTTTCATGATTGCATCCATGTTGTCAAGTAATGCGACAAATGCCAACTCTATGCAAACAAATCACGAGCGCCACCCACTCTTCTACATCCAGTCATCACCGCCAGTCCCTTCTGCAAATGGGGCACAGACTTCATGACTTGCAATCCTCCATCTATTAATGTACACAAGTACATTGTCATGCAAGTGGGTTACTTTACCAAATGTTCCAAATCCATGCCCACTTTCAACAATACTGCTAACACAACAAGGTGTTTTTTCTTCAACCACGTCATTACTCGTTTCAGAGTCCCACTACAACTAGTATCTGATCATGGTAGACACTTTGAGAATGAGATCTATGTAGAACTCTCCTCAAATTTAGGCTTCTCCCATGAGTTTGACTCCCCATAATACCCTTAGTCCAACAGACAAGTCGAGGTTGTCAACAAAGTCCTCAAAACCATGAAACAATGTATCGTCAACAAACATAAGACCAATTGGCATCATATGTTATTTTTCAGCATTATGGGCTTATCGCACGGTAGTCAAAACTACCACCAATTTTACACCATTCCACCTCGTCCATGGGATCGAAGCCACCCTTCCTATCGAGAGTGAAATTCCCATGTTACGCACT
>SNQJ01S0157578.1:0-22125 GCA_010110895.2 Picea sitchensis
CAAAATCACCAAAAAGTGTGATTTAATGTTCACTTTATCAAAAAGTGACATTTTGCACTTTAACCAAAGTCAAGTACAAAATAGACATAAAGGACATAGGACAAAGTGCCAAATGAATTTCCCACATGTGCTAAGAAGGGATAACACATGGGGAACACCTCCCAAGGTACACAAATCAACAAATTCTACTACTTCAATTCTTCTTAACTCTGGGAGGAAATAAGATCTGTGATGGAGATCATCCCAAGGTCTACCCGGACTAGTCATTGCTTCAATAATCGCTTCATCGGAAGGCAAGACTAAGTTTAAAGAATTAGTATCGTCAAGGGAACATTGAGCCCAAGTAGGCTCTAGAATCGGATCTAACTCCTGTGCGGGATTCAGATCGGGGTCGACGGAAGCTTGCTGGGCTATTGAGTACACAAATTCTTTCGCGGACAAGGGCATGGCCATACCATGGTGCCATGTCCCTTCCATCGTGGCCGATGGGGAAGGAAGAGTCCACAGATCATTGAAGTAGGTCATATGAAACGACGAGACTTGAAAAATCTCAACCTTAGGCTTGTCTGAAATGAACTTAACATTGCCAGAAGGAGGTGGGTAATCGAAAGTACCCATCAAAGGTGGGAACAAACCAAACCCTATGTTGACGATGCCGGGTTGAGGGTTATAATAATCGAGACCGTGGATGCTCTCGATGAAGGGTCAGGACCGGAGAAAGACAACTGATCAATGGTCACTATCTGACCCTCGTGTGGAAACAACAAGACCCATAAAACTATAGCGACGACTTCTTGCATAGCATAGGTCCAAGTCCTTCCTAATAAGAGATTGTAGTCGAGAGATGCATCGACCACTTCAACCTCGACGCACACGATCTTCCCCCCTAACTACATGGGAAAAGAGGGGATGATTCCATGTGGTTGGAACGAGCGACCGTCGAAAGTGGTAATAAGAGTCAGTGATGGAGAAAAAATGGGTTAGCCTATGGCCTTCCAGCATGCCAACAAAATCACGCATGTTAAGGTGCCCTCATCAACCACCATGCGGAAAAATGTTCTAGGTAAAATTTTTTGTGGTGTAAGCTACTACTATCTGAAATGCCATGTGATAAGGGAGACGAGGTTTTAAGTCAGTCGTATCAAGCATGATTGTACCTGGATTACAAGTCTCAGCAGATCCTAAGGTGGCTAAACGACCCTTTCTCTGGGAAGGGAAGCTCTGGAGGACCTCCAAAGCAGACATCACACAAGGGGTTTGAGACAAATCCTCCACCACAAAGTAGTTCTGGGTGGCCCTTGCATTTGGATTGTGGGAAGCTTTCTTGAATGCACCTTTTGGGATGCGTGCCATTGTTTCTCCCAACATCTTCTCGATCTAGAGAGGAAGAGGTGGGTTTTCAACTTATTTACTCTTCTTATAGGTGTTTGACATTCCGTAATCATGCGCTCTAGTTGATATATAGGCATAACCTTTCATCATATACACATTCGGGGACAAAGAATTACTCGAAGATGAAGGGGGTCCTTGATTGCCCCCGTCTATTCTCGGAGAGGCTCGAGTTAAATTTTTCCCATGTTGAAATGGGTTCATTAACATAGAAGTCTGCTATCGCACCAATAAATTTTGGGCCTTCGCGAGTCGAGGGCACTGGTGAGTTGGATGGTCTTCCGTACACATGTTACATAGATACTTCAACTTTTTCTTTTCAGTGTTACCCCCACCAACATTATCGGTAGGTTTCTTATCCACCTTACCCTTATTTCGTTATTTCTTCTTTCCTTTAGGATGCTAGGTGGCCTTTGGGTTGGTCGATTGTACACTGTGTACATCCGACATTTGGGTAGGGGGAGCAGCCAGACTAGTGGTATGGCTGGACACTTTCTGTTGTATCGTCAATTTTTACAATTGTTTTGATAGCTGGTCAACAAGATTCGTTTGTGCTGAACCAAAAATACCATCAACATGTGGCCCAACTCTCTGTTTGGTCTTTTCAAGTATTGACCGTGGTGCATCTGGAAAAATTTCATAAAGTAAACCAGACTGAGAGTAAATCAGCTCTAGCTGTTGAGCTCTCATTATTTCACCTTCTTCGGAAAACACTTCTGGCATTGCAACGTCTTTGGATAACTGGGGTACCAAATACTTAAGGAACCACTCAAGTAGGAATGCTGGTGGGACTGACACTTTTATCAAACTCTTCCAGCGTCTCCATTCTCGGATGTGATCGGAAATATGGTCCGCCTTTTTTTGCTCAAAGTTGGCCAATAATTCGGTGCCGATGTCGTATCTCACAGGTAATTTCAAATGGTTTAAGAAAGCCATTGCCAATTCGCCAAAGGAAGAGTATCACGAGCGGTCGAGCTCAATGTACCATTTCATGACGCTCCCTATAAGAGTGCGTTGAAACAATAGCAACTAGACGGATTCGTCTTTCAACAATTTGGACGAGCACCAAAGATGAAATGTAGTCACATGATCACCTGGATCTTCATTAGTCTTAGCTTCGAACTTTGGAATGTCCGAAGGAAACTTGGTCGGCATAGGAGGCCAACATGGATCCTGACAGATAGGGTCATTCAATAACCTTGTCAAGTCTGGCAAATGCAAAGTTGCCAGAAACAGTAGTTTGGGTTATGGATTATAACCCTGGAAAAAGGAGCCTGGAGTTTGGCTGGCACCAGGTTGCCAGGAAAAGTTAGTTTGCTGGCCTGGGTTTTGGTAAAAACCATGGCCATGAACAACGTACAAATTCTGCGCTTGTTAAGACATCATCGATTGATTCCAGTAATAGGACGAAAAGGGCTGGGATTGCATCGCATTCCAAGGATTTTGGGAATGGTTACCCCCTGTCGATTTGACGAGAATAGGTGTTGATCCTTGCCCGGGGTTCCATTGGCTATACAAGGGGTTGCCCCTGATCGACATCCATAACCAGGGAATGGATCCCTGCCATGGATTTCATGGTCCTTGTGAGGAAGGAATTCCTAAGTTTCCCCCCTGTGCAGGAATAGTACCCTGCATAGGATTTTGTTGTCCATAACCGGGGTTTCCCCCGACCGAGATGGAAACTGACGAGAAATAATTATTACCAAACGCGCCAAACAAAAAGAATGGTGTTGAACCAACTGATATGTTATAAGAAGAAATTCCTTGACTACCTGCTCCAAACGAACTGTGGTTTATGTTCGGTCCGGAGGAGTACTGGTGAGCACCGTCGAGTGAAGGGGTTGAAGGAGGTATATGACCCCCTCCGTAAGGGAAAGCGTTATAGGGAGCTTAAGTGCCTCCCATAGATCCTTGCAGAGGAGCATTGGAGCTCCCTGCCCCGAGACCTAAAGTCTGTAGAGTGGAGTAGGAAAGTACAGGGCTTGTACCAAATCCATGCATTTCGTATGAGAATGGAGGGCCTATCGCACTCTGGGTAAATGGAGCAGTGATCGCCACCATAGACGGAATCAGACCATTGCCCGAGTTAGAGGTAGTCAAGACCATAGTGGCCTAGATCGACGACGGTTGGTTAGGGGGTGGAACACCCCTTGTAGTGACAACTATAGAGGGAATATGAGTATTCCCTGAAGAATTTGCAGCATTTTCTTCCATCGCTGCTTGTGACATTGCTAGGTGCTCGTAAGGATAAACCTATACAACAATTGGCGCCAATAGATCAGTGATCGAAGGTTCGTACATACCAAGAGCTTCCGCTCCAAGGTTTAATATGGTTGGTTCCTCCAGAATCAAATAGTCTTCTCTTGGAGATGGGTCGGGCACAATTTCCTGTAACCCAACTGCCTCAAAAGACGCTTGTTGGTCTAGTTTTGACCTTNCAACCGATGACAGACCCAAAATCCTTGGCGATCGGCAGAGCTCTTGATCCTCCACTGTGTGAGAAGATCAAAGACACAATATGGTTTTATATAATCGTTTAAAAACAAACACACACTAGAAAAAGTTCCTATGAGATAAGACAAGCAGTCACTAGCTAGTTGGAAGAATAGTTACAACAACCAATTCTAGATAAACTTACTGGTGGAAGTGAAACTCGAATACGAAAGCAACCTCCAGGTATAATTTGCAAAGCATGGCCCGATGTCTATCCTAGGTACTAGGATATACCCCTGCCGTCACCTGTGTAAGTCCCCAAAATAAAGGCAACTAGGTTTCCAGCGTGCGAACAATCACCAGGTGGGTACAATCGATAGTCGGGTGGACCTCAATGAGTAGGGTATCAAGATCGAAACCTATCAAGGGTATCGAAAGCAAGTGTTTCGGAAGACAACTGAGGACCTCGAACGGATTCGAGACCCACGAAGCTCCGTGGAAAATGCGATCAACAAAATCCCAGGACAAGCCCTCTATATGCGTTCCCCACTACACTTGGTTCAACTTTGGAGGGGTTATCTCCGCTACCTTTCCGCATGAAACCTCATGTTTAGCCCCTATGTTAGAGGGGGGTCCCGGATAAATTTCACGATACTGGACTTTTTAACACTCCCTAGCACAAACTCTTATGTTTCTTTTTGTATCCTTGAAGAGTTTCCTCTCCAATCCTAAATCAAGGCTCTAGCCTAGACTAGTTGATGGACCCTACAAACATAAAGTCTAGTTGATTTTAATTAATCAGTAATTTTTGTGGCTGTCTTATGTCAAAGGAAGAAGAAATGAAACCAATGATGTGTTTGGGAGACAAAGAAGAAAATAAATAGAAATCTGGAAACAAAATCACTTCTTGTTGACAAATTCAGATTTGCACATTTAAACTCTTTAACCAACTGTTCAATTACTATTTTTCTAAGATCTTTTAACATAAAACTCAAAGAAAGATTTTGCTCGACTATGATATACTTATTGTCCTAAGTCAACAACCAAGAACTTACGAAAGCATTCTTTTTCCTAATTATTAATGCAAACAACCAACTAATTAACCAAACAAAGAAAGTGATTTATTTTTTATTATTCTTTCAAAACAAGAAATTTTGAAACCGTATTCTTTTCTTCTTTTCTGAAGCAAAAAGGGAAAAAAATAAGGATAAGACAAGGCCAAGAAATGAATTTTGGCCCACCACAGACTGCAGGAAGTTACTGACAATACCAAACAGGTAGATCATATAGACTTACTATCTCATCCAAAAACCAAATAAAGAAAAAGAAATCTATGCTGAAGTCAAACCTAGGCTACAGACTGCTATGATAGAGACCAGGACTAGATCAAGAAAATGCCTGAGAAGAGTGACTCCTGACAGGGAAGAGGATTACTACCTCGTTTAAAAAAAAAAATTCCTCAACAGGCACGCTACTGACACTTAATCAACAAGCGTATGTATGCGGGTTGTCCAAGGGCAGGGCGCGTATGCATGCATGCAGACCCACTACAAGATATGTGCACCTCTGCAACTCCTCAAAAAAAATAAAAAACAAGCAGTCAAGCATAGGCAGGGAGTACTAGTATTGAAAACCAGAATCCCTTAAAGACACATGAACTTACTTTGATAAAGAAAATGCAAGGAAACTTTGATAGAAAAAAGCTAATATGAGGTTATACCTAAACTATAGACTGCAACAATAGAGACAATGAATTGATCAAGAAAACCCTTGAGAAGGATCGCTTCTGACAGGGAAGCGGATGACTTCCTCTCCTAACAAAATGATTTTCTGAACTCAGGCACTCTACTGACACTTCAGCAACCAGTGTATGTACGCGGGATGCGTAAAGGTAGGGCGCATATATACGTGTGCAGGACGCATATACCTCTATGGGTTCCTGAAAAGAAAAAAGAAGTCCAACAATCAAAGGAGGGAGTACTAGTATGGAAGACTAGAATCCCTACAAACTCAGACTCTTGTAGAAACTCAGAAAAAGGTAATAAAACCAATTTAAAACACCCAAAAAGTATCCCCAAAAATCCTAGAGATCTTCCCTAGTGGAGTCACCAATTCTGTTTTGTGTGGTAAATCCCCCTATGGAATAACACTACGGGTTCTATAATTCATGTAGAAATGACCCTTTGAAGTCTCCTACTTTTTACTATCATCCCATCATAGACCCCACATTCATGCATAAAACACAAGGATAAAAAGGATCCGGTAACTCTACCTTGAACTCCACGTTTGGTGTCGATCCTTTTGCATTTGGTTGCTCCTCGACTACAAGTCTCCTCCCAAATCCAACCTACATTCACAAAGAGACAAACAAAGAACTCCAAACATGCATCTTATATATGAACTAGTGGGTTAGAGGTTCAAATAAAATATAATAAAAAATGAATATTGAACACCTCATATGTCAGGACGGAAAAGTAATTCTTTTATTAATCTCACAAAAGTAACTTACAATGGTGATATAGGCAATTTCTCCTCGAATATGATCCTGGGCTCCTCTTCAAATGTGCACCAACTGCTTCCACATATGCTTCTCCTCACAAAATGGTTGCAAAATATTGGGGCAAGGGGAATACAAAAAATGGCATAGTTTCTTTGCTATTATTTTTCTTCTTTCAAATGGGACCCCTACCTCTTATTTTATAGGCTAGAAGAGGGTATTTATCCGGTTGAGTGACTGGCTATGGGTGGTCAAATGGTTTAGGCAATTACCCAAAAATTTGTATTTCGTCTGCAACTTTATATTTTTTTGTTCTTTTGTTAGTATACGTGGGTTGTAATGGGTTAGCTAGCGTATATACATAGGCAAAAGTGGTGTAGGGCACGTATGCCTTCAAAATGATGACTTTTTAAGAAGAGTTGTTCAATGGTGGCTTGGAAAAAATGGTAAGTGAGATGGCCTGATGCCAGGTATGCATGTCTGGGGAAAATTAGGGTTATAACAACTACAGAGCCAATTTTGTTTGATAGTCAGAGGGATCCTTCCTGCAATCGGAATAAAAAATCGTTTAGAAGTTTCTTGCAGAACAATACTCGGAAAAATATATGAAAAGCGTAAGCGTGAAGAAAACAGACTAATGCATACCTATAAATCTCGCTAAGTCTAGTTGTTTGATACTTATGCGATCTATGAAACTTTTGGATTACCTACATTGTCTCTGTTAGCACTGCCATTTTTCCTTAGTTAGAGTGGGTTACATACGTGCGTCATAGAATGATAGATTAGGTATGAAAAATATGAGAGTCAAAGTCATGCTAGTGGACGGTTGGCCCTTGGGGTCAGGAAAGGATGTTAGAGCTGAACATGTGCCAAAAGTATGTGTAAGTTCCAAAAATATCCGATACTTTCATAAGGAAAGTCGTTAAATGATTCAAGTCGAGGCAGGTCGCTCAAACATAAGTTGTATCAAAAAGTACATCAAACATCATTAGATCATTATGGATGCTGGGGGAATTGAAAGGAATCGATATGATCGTACCACACATCCTCTACAATTATTATCAACTGCATATCACACGCATTGGATCATGCCGTCACAAGGATGTGACACAGTAATTATTTTAAAACATCCCGTCGCAAGGAATTCGGTGTCCCCTATCACGTTTCAGCTCACTGCCCTGCTCCGTTATAAGTTCCAGATGTTCTGTAACCGTTCTACTCACCAACCGAGCTTGTGTGCCATTGGTAACTCGTCTCGTGAGCTCACTTCGATCAAATTCTTTTCTTTGGGCCTTTGTCAAGAAATCCACGCATAAGGTGGATACATTGTCGCACTATGGGATCTCCTCAAAACACAAGACTGTAAATTCTAACCTTGTACAATACCTACTGCAAACTGATATTCAAAAAAGAACAAAAAATATACAATGGCAAATACAAACATTACACAGAGATTTTTCACCTGGAAACCCAAACCGGGAAAACCAACATATATTATATATTCATACATTGTGTTACATTGTTTACAATACAATATACATATAGGAGCCAACGACATCCAAAACCCTAACCCAATGACCTGGATTAGTCCAAAACCCCAATTCCTTAACCGGAAATAGAAAACCATCAACAAAAACCATTTTCCGAAAAAACCACCTAAATATCATGTGGTCCCGGAAATATGTTGTCCCGGAAATATGTCGTCCCGGAAATATGTCGTCCCAAAAAGTAACCTTAGTTGACACTATTTGATTAAGATCAAGGAATGAAGAGATTTCCATGGAAGGGGTTGATGTGCTTCATGGAGAATGCAAAGTGACAAGGGGGTATGCCTTGGGGGAAGAGAAACAATTTTTCCCATGAATTTATTTGATAGTAGATATTTCAATGGTGGATCATGGATTATTATGCATAAGGCCCTTGTAAGAGGGGTGCTACATTTTGTATCAGAGTTTTCTAAATGAGAGAACATATCTTGAAATGCATTAATCGGTCTAGAAATTGCTTGTTCACTATAAAATGTTTTTCCACGTGAAGAAACTTTGTTTAATTTTTTTTTTCTAGATGAGGAATGATGAAAACTTGCTTCCCATTATTAAAAAGTATTTCATATTAGGGGGAAAGAACTTGAAAATGCTAGAGATGGACAAGAAGGAGCTAGAGTCCAGATTTGATAACTATCATGTAGGTATATAGTTTATAATTTTGGAACATAGAAGGTACAATTGTGAGAAATGAATACCTTAAGGAAAAGTGATTAAAGATTTTAGAATGAACCCTTGTAGTAAATTTATTCTTGATTTAGAAATGTTCACTAGTCCACATGTCAACACAATGCTCTTTACATATAGGGACATTTGTAATAGTGAATTGTTGGTAGAAATCATGATTTGCCTATGATGAAGAGAATTCTATACTCAACATTTAACTTGGTCGAGATCTAATTTTTGTGACTTACGAGGGAAGTGAGGTGGAGGAGAATGACTAAACAAACCATGAAGTGACAACATCAAATGGAAATCAATTAGTAGTATCTTAGTCAATGTTCCTAAGAACGAAAGACTTTTTGAGTTCCAATGTCATGAGTGATGGCATAGATATTGTCAAGCTA
This sequence comes from Picea sitchensis, assembly GCA_010110895.2. NCBI lineage: Eukaryota > Viridiplantae > Streptophyta > Pinopsida > Pinales > Pinaceae > Picea > Picea sitchensis. Next base: position 8,931 of record SNQJ01S0157578.1, read on the forward strand.
GAGTGATAATCAAAATCAATAATGATAGTTTATAATTATCGAGATATCCTAGGTGGGATTATATATACGACTTAATGAAATTTATATCAAACTCAAAATAATACCCGATGTATGTATGACTTAATGAAATTTATATTAAACCAATGATGATCTAAGGTTCTAACTGTTAATAAAATCACTAGACTATAATTTAAATATGGAGGTCTTATATGGAACTTAAGATGAATATATCTATCAAAGTTTGTCTTCTCATTAATTGAATTACAATTGGGAATAAAATAGAGTCAGGAGACACTAAGATTGTTGGACATATTGTCATTGATATGTTGTCATTGATGTCAACAACCATGATAAGTTGTTATGATGGAAACATGAACCAGTCATGAACAATTATACAGTTGGAATTAGTGTCAGGATGGCCAATAAGGTCTTCCCATGTGTAATGAAGGGTCAATGATGGAAAGAGAATGCAACAAAGAAACAAGGTTAATCTCAGGAGGAAAATTATACTAAAGATCGACATAAGAAAACCACCTTAAGGCTGAAGCAATTCGTGATTATTCTTGATCACGATAGGATCAACAATGATCCTATGATCAAATATCACGAGAGACAGTTTTGCAGAAATCCCACCAGAAAAAAATATTACTGAACAACGAAAACCTTTATAAAAGATCATAGAGGAAACCTGCGTAAAAAAAGAAAAGAATCCTGTTCGTTGATGTAGATTTCAGGATGAATCAAGACCGTCAGATCGAGGGGAAGTCAAAATAATTAGATCTCAACTGACAGATCTGAAGTAGGAGCTTCGAAAGATATCTTAGCCTTTGGATTAAATCTTAGTAGAAAAATAGTCAACCTCGATGCTGACTACTTTGGAGAAAAGAATCCCAGAACATGTAAGATTACCCGAAGGCCGAAGTCTCTAAGTGGACATGAGTCGTCTGATCCAAGGAAAATTTGCATCATATACCGACCATTGGATCGAGTAAAGTGGAAGGACAGTGTAAGCCACAAATGTTCCGAAGAGGACATGAGTCGTCCAATATGAGAAATATTTCTAGAGTCATATTGATCGTTCGATCTATATAAAGTGGAAGGATAGGATAAACAAAAACAAAGGCTGGATCCCTAAAGTCCCAAATTAAATGAGGACCATCGAATTTGGACAATACATGATGGCCATTGGATCAAAATAATGGTGAACTTCAACCTTGACCACTTCGGCGAAAATAGGTTGAGAACATGTAAATTCACCCGAAGCGCCGAAGGACGAAGTCACTCTCAGTCGTCGATCTGAGATACATTTCAGGATTTAGGAAAACTATTAGATCCATGAGAAGAACACATGCCACATGAGGAGATCCATATCAGCAAGACCACGTCAACAAGGGAAGGTGGCACCATCAGATGATGACAAGTGTCAAAGTGTAGTTGACATTTCAGGTATGCGTAAGTCACAAATCTAAGTGACACATGGAAGCCACTCAGTTAGTGCCACATCGACAAGTGAATTCATCAAGTTACATCACTTCGAGAGTTTTTACTTAGAGAGTTTCACCACCAACAAATTCTTGAAGTCCCGAAGTTCCGAAATGAACGAGAAATCACTCGAAGCACCGAAGGCCAAAGTCAATGTTGATTGTTGATCTAAGATAACTTTAGGAGCATTCTCTATCGTTGATCAAGTGCCGTGAAAGGATAGAGTAAGCATAAATCATGAATTAGCGCTAACCATTGATCTACTTCAGGAGAATTCTCAACCGACGATCAAGCATAGTGGAAGGATAGCGTAAGTGGAGGTATTAACCGATAACAAGCGATCACCACTGCTTTATGACTTATTTGGTGGGTAATCATTCCAGAGAAATTGCTACTTTAGAGTCCAGGAGCCATGAATAGTCGAAGTTCCAAAGTGAAAGAGAACCGTTCATTTCAACTCCTGATTTAGTCGTAATCACCGATTGTGATTGAAGCCTCTAGATAAGTAAGGATCGTCCGTTCAAGGAATATTAAATATGGAATGTCAAATCTACTAAATGAAATCCATATACGCACTTTGGCGAAATCTGCTTCGGGAGATTTGAAATATTACAGAGGCTTGAAGTCATGAAGGACGAAGTTCCTAAGTAAAATGAGAACCGTCCATCTCATTGTGACATTAAAACATGATCGTTGATTTTGATAAGTGATCAAGAACTCACTTGGCCTAACGCCTGGTCACCAACTGCGGTTGTATGGAGTAAAGAAATAAGGGTAAAAGAAGAGGCAATTCTTAAATTAATAATCCCGTGGTTCTGCTCTTGTGGTCATATGAAAATGGTTTGAAGGAAGCGCCTCATACAGATTTCATCTCTATAATTCGACAGAGAATTAACACCATAACAATACAGGGAATAGGTGAAAGATTGAATATGATATGTTGATGAACCGATGACACATAATAAGAATGAGTACAATATAATGAGTTGATCCATGTCTGTGATCAACTCATGAGGACAAATGAACCGATACACAATCATGATTAAAAGAGAGTTAAATCATGAGCATTATGAATAAAGAATAAAAACGAAAAATAATATTATTTAAAGTTTAATATTATCATTTAAATTAAAAGGTACAATGGTTCAATATCAAAAGACACGATGTTTCAATTTCACACCAGTTGGAAGACTATATAAACAAGAAAGAATGGTGAGAAGAAGAGTAGTTGAATTTGTTGAAGTATATATATTTATATATAATGGATTGAATGAAGGTTCATTCTATTAGGTTGATGCCTATTTACAAGATGGATCTTTTATGAGGATTGGATTCCTCACATCTCAGTTGGATCTGAGATCAACAAGCTGGGACTTGTTATGAGGGTTGGATTCCTCATTTCTCACTTGGATATGAGAACTACAATATGGGTCTTGTAAGAAAGAGCCGGGTCTCTCATAGTTGCTTGAAGTTGAAGATATTCAAATATTGATCTTATGTATTCGTTCAAGTTAACTAAATAAATAAAATATTTATTCTTTTATATATTGATTGAGAAAATGAAATAAATATGTGTTGTTCAGTTAATTTATGAAAAGTGGAAAATTGTCCAAAATTTTGTGACACTGATTCACCCCCCCCTCTCATTGTCAAGTGTCCATTTCAACAAAGATGACTGTTGACTAAGGGTAGTATCAATCAATATATTAAAAGCCTCAACATGTTTTAATCAAGTGAAGATTTAGTGGGACTAGTATAGCACAAGATTTGCTATCAAGGAAGACACGTAGGACTAATATAGCATAAGGTTTGTTGTCAAGTATCACACTTATTAGTTGTGCAATGAATTTTTATTTATGTTGTGAATGACCATAACTTTGGGACAAAGTTTCTTAAAGGGTAGGTGTATGTAATTCCCTTTATTTTGACCTTAGACATTTAGAACTTTGATTTTTATCATCTTAGTAAGTCATTTCTTAATAACTATTTGAAATCAATAATGTTGAAATAGACACATGAGAAGTGTAAATCTGGATCTATTTATGTGTCACATACTATTTTTTTTAATGATATATTCTCATGATCATCATCATTATGTGATTTGGTTAAACATGCAAATTTAAATGTGGAATTTTAATACAATGGATACTAGTTCAAATTTCTATTGTGAATGTATAATAGATGTGAGACATGTTGTAAATAAACATACATTTCCTAATTGAATGTCAATACAAAAATGGATGATCATATGAAATATGTGATGTATTTGCATGGATATGAGTGTTGGTGAAATAAACTACAGGTTGATGAGCTATGTGATAGCCAAATGACTATAGTGCTGAGGTAAATTGTATGTCATAGACGTCAAGAAGATAACATATGATACAAGTTGTACTTATTAATTAATTTATGTTTCAAAATATTTCTATGATTTGTGGTAGGTGTGGTTTTGACAAGACACACAACTTTCCCAGAGTGGTTGTTTTATGACATGACTCTAAAAAAATTAGTTGCATGGTATGGATTGATGTAGGGTGTTGATCCTAGTTCTATGAGGAGGGATGGAGGTATTGCCCACCATTTATCCTTCAAAACCTAGAGTCGTGGGAGGGCTGTGTGAAGTCACGGTCCTCTAGACGTGTGATGGAGACTGCCAATTTCCTGTTGGGGAAGATTGTTAAAGATGTATGACACTTCCTATTATGAGTTCTATTTGGAGTTAGGTCAATATAGTTGACACTCCAACTTAGTCCAACAGATGAAAGGATAGGATGGAAGATTGAAGTAGGTTAGGAAGGAAGGATGTGTTGATGTTAGTTGAGAATACCGATTGGGGATTAGATATGCCACTATTGTTTAATCACTTGGTTCCTACCATGTTTAAAAACCTCTTTCGATTTCCTATTGATATTTTACGTGTGATAATGAGTTATTGATGAATTGGTGTAATTTTGTTTGTTAAGATTATTAAATGATGCATTACTTGATCTATTATCCTACATGTCTTGGTGTGATCATATATGAACTATGCACTAGAGGCAATGGTTGTTTATCATTAGTACATGCATGAGATATGTGTCCTCTAGCTACGCACACATACCCTACACATGCACACTAGTACAATTAAATAATGTATTAATTATTAAATTAGATTATTAACTATTTAATTGAATGTTTATTGACTATGTAAATTATATTGCATACAAAATATCTAGAAGCATTAAATATCTTCTTTGACTTTGATTGATGGTTGGTATGATGAGTTAAATGAGCATGGTGGGTTGTCATGTACATTTTGGAGAAAATTGTTAAATTGCATTTATTAGCTAGCATTAGAAGAAAGACTTTGCATTTTATTTATTGTTGTTTAATGCAAGTAATTTATATTTAAGTTTTATTTCAAACTTTTCCCAAAAATCTAGATAAGAGAGGTTGATGGCTAATAATGAGGGTGGTTGAGGAGACTTGGGTAAGGGTGTATGGAAAATTGATAAATAGGGAGAAGAAGTGGCGAAGAAGGTGGGGGAGAGAGGTTAGAGCATCTTGAGAGGTTGGATAATTCTTAGAATATATATTTCTTGGGATGATCTTCTTAGAGCATATGTGCTTTCTATTCTTGGAGTCACAGGCACAGAGGGCCAAGAAATCGAAAGGTTTCTTGGAGCTAGGAAGTCAGCTAGGCTCCTAGTTGACTGGGAGGATTCCATTGTTTCCCTCTGGGAAAGTAAAAAGAAAATGAATGCTTGGAAGAATCTTCCTACTACACCCAGGACTACATTACAACTGATGTGCTTCGAAAAATCGAGGAAGAGATATTCTTCAGTGTTATTTTTTTATTGATATCTTTTTGTATGCTTCCGATTTAAGTTTTAAATATTAGAGTTAACATATGAATTAATTCATCATGTTATTTATATTTATCATTGAGAAAATGTAAAAGAATTGTTGTTGGCATAGGGACAGACCCAATGTTCATCTCCAAGAGTGCACCAACAAGCCCTAAATAATGGCCCTTTCGACAACACCTGCGAAGCAGATGCAATCTCACCCGAAGTAGCTATGGGGGGGTTGTAGGACAGAGATGTCTACAACCAAAGGGAATACCAAGTGGATCTAATACAAGAGCAATACAACATTTATATATCACTTACCAGTTCAGATCTACTCCACAGAACTATCTATTAGATCTAACATAGTAATGCAATAATAATATACCAAATGGAAAAGAATAGAGCATCAATAAAAAACACAACACAAGATATACGTGGTTCACCCTCTCTCTAGGGCTACATCCATATAAATGTGACTTATAATATATTAAGATGAAGCATACAGTTCTTGTCTACGCTCTAGCTAGAAGATCTTATTTCTTCTTCTTTGTTTCTCTCCCCCCCTGCGCACCCAACTGCAGGGTTGACCTTCACACCCAACTGAATATCTTACAATACCAGAAGGCTTTACACTCAACAATTATCTCTCTCACGAAAATAATCGCTCATGTCAATAACAAAACTAGAACCAACAATACCAACAATAATAACAACAACAACAACAAACCACCCCATGTCCTTTAGACCTCTATTTATACATTACAATAGGTCACCGACAACCTTAGGTCAAGACCTAAGTGTCAAAACCCTAGATACAAAAACCCTAGGTTTCTAAAACCCTAGGTCAACTTGACCCACATTTTTAGGGCTTCGCCCACCTGTCTTTCCTTCCTTCTCGCGTGGTGCTCCAAAGCATCCAACGATAGCATTTTTTTCTTGCCGAGTTGTCCAAAATCCATCTTCCTTGCTGGTCTATCATCCTTGATATCCTCTTCCAACATCTTTCTTTCTCTTACTTCGCTCCATCTTTTCTACTCTTTTGCTTACTTCGACCTAGTAACAGTTACTATGTCTTCCTTGTAGTTTGTATTTTGCATTTTCTTCCTTGATCTTTGCTTGCTTCCATAACCAAGGGCCAACAGGCCCCCAAGAATCACCTGTGACTCATCCTGAGGCACTTCAGATCTCAACTTCCTATTTTACTTCGACTTCAGACTATGCAGGGAAGCCTTTTCTTCCAGCTCTAGTCCTCCCTTCCTTCCTTGTGTAGGCTATCTTTTCTGTGTCTGGTACCCAATTTCAACTGCACTTGGTACCTAGACCCTTTTCCTCATTCTTTTACTCAGAGCTTCGAGGCAGCTGGTTGTCATAATACAATTTCAACCGGCTCCCGTTCACCAAACCTTCCTTTGATTCTCCACTCAAAGTCTTCAACTGCGCAACTCCTCCTTCTGTAACATAGGCAACCTCATATGGTCCAATCCAATGCATTATGAACTTCCCATGATGCTTCATGAACTTATTGTCATATACCAATACCAGATCACCTTGCTTAAATACCTTCTTCTTGATGTGTCTGTCATGGTAGGCCGTCTCTCTTTCCTTTTGAACTTGTTGGTGAAATCCTGCAATGAATCAGTCTTCTTCCAGTTCGACCAACTGCGTAATCCTCTCTCGAACAACGCCAGTGTCATCCATATCGGTAAAGGAAACAATTCGTAATATGGGTACCAAATATTCCATTGGGACAACGACTTCGAGACCATACACTAATTTGAAGGGGGTCTGCATGGTCAGTTTATTGCAAGTGGTTATTTAGGCCCATAATACAGCTGGTATTCTTAAATCCCAGTCATCCCTGTTCACACTGCAAATCTTCGTTAGCACTGTCTCCAAGATCATGTTGAATGCTTCAACTGTCCCATTCACTTGTGGATGGGAAGGTGTGATCTTCTGATGATGGACTACAAATTCCTCAGTCAATACTTCAATTGTTTTATTGATGAAATGTGTGCCTTGATCACTCATTAGGGTCTTTGGGCATCCAAACCTGGTTATGATGTCATCAAATATGAAGCATGCAACTATAGTGGCACTACAGTCCTTAACTTCTCTTGCTTCAACCCATCTAGTCAAGTACTCTGTCGCAGTGATTATGTACCTTGCTCCTGTGCACTTCCCTGGTGGGTTAATAGGTCATATGAAGTCAATGTCCCATTTCTCAAAGGCTTGAAGGGTCAGCTGTGGTGCTAACGACATTTCATCTCTTTTGGATGGTTTCCCAACTCTTTGGCATACATCGCAGGCTCTGTAATAGTCCTTAACATCTTTGTGTAAGGTAGGCCACCAAAGGCTATCTCTAAGAACCTTCTGCATAGTTGGTTTCCCTGCGTAGTGTCCTCCTACGATGCCTTCATGAGCTTTGGTGAGGGTCAATGGTTGTTTTTCTTCCATAACACACCTCCTCAATATCTCATCAGTTCCCATCTTGTATAGTTGTCCAGGTACAAGTGAAAAGTCTGCAGCTCTCACTACTAGTTGTTTCTTCTAGGTGATTGTATATTCACTAGGTGGCATTCCTGTTGACAAGAACTTGACTATTTCTGCAAAGTGATCATCAATCTTATTAATGACTAGAAACTATGCATCCAGAAGTGTATCCTCCAAACTAGTAGGCTCTTCTCCATGTTCCAACCTCGACAAGTGGTCATGACCTTTGTTCATTCTTCCTGGCTTAACCACAATCTCAAAATCATATTCCTGAAATAGAAGAATCCATTGGAATATTCTCCCCCCCAACACTGGCTTGTTGACTAGGTATTTCAGCGTGGAGTGATCAGTAAACATTTTAAAGTGTCCTCCCAATAAGTAGCGGAGGAACTTTTGCAGTGCATACACCATGGATAACCCTTCTCTTTAAGTAGTGGTGTAATTAATCTCTACTGTGGATAGTTTCCTACTAGAAAAATCTAACAGGTGGTCGATGTCTCCTGTTCCCAGTTGTGCTAACAAAACTCCTAATGCAATAGAAGATGCATCGACATGCACGTGAAATTCCTTGCTCCAATTTCGGAAAACCGGAATAGGCACAGTAGCCATTTTCTATTTCAGTGTGTCGAAGCTCTATTGGCATTCTTCGGTCCAGTGAAATTGACAATCTTTCTTCAAAATATTCTCCATGGGTGTTGTAATTTGGGCATAGCCTTTAATGAACTTTCTGTAATATCCATTGTGTCCCAACACAGTTCACAACTGTTTGATTGAAGTAGGAGGGGGTAGATCAACTATGATGGAAATTTTAGATGGATCTACTGGCAATCCTTGCTTGCATACAATATGACCTAACAACACTCCAAATGGTGAAAAGAAAATGCACTTCTTCATGTTTAAGGCAATCTGACACTGCATGCACTTGTCCAACATTAGACTTAAACATTCAATATGATTTTTCAATAAACTAAAAACATTCCAATCATCAAAGTATGCTTCTAGAAAATTATGTAGAAACTCCTTGAATGCTTCGACCACCACCCTGGAAAAGATGGCTAGGGAATTCTTCAATCCAAACGACATTACTGTATATTGGTCAGATCCCCATTCCATGGCAAATGTGGTCTTATGGCGATCTTCCTTGGCAATCCGAATCCGATGGAATCCTGGAAATCCATCTATAAAAGAATATACCTCATGGCCTCCTACATTATCTAACACTTCGTCAGTGAATGGCGTAGGGAAGGGGTCATGCAAATAGGCATCATTCAACTTTATGAGATCTACACAGATCCTGATCTCTCTTGTATTCTTGTCTTGTACCACCATAGGGATTATCCATTCTGATTCTTCGACAGGTTCTATAATCCTTGCTTCCAACATTCTGTCGAGCTCAATCTTCACTTTCTCCTTATATTTAGGGTTCAATCTGTAGGGTCTCTGTTTGACTGGTCTTGCATCTGGTTTCAAAGGGATCCTCATCTCTCCCATAGGCCCTTTAATTCCCTTCATATAAATGAACTTGATTGGAAACAAGTCTTGATACTCATGTAGCAATTATATGATCTTGTCAATAGTGGAAGCATCCCAATAATCTCCAACATTTTCAAGCTTCAGTGTTTTCTCTATTCCAATATTGGATTTCTTGATCTTGATCGGCTATCAAATAAATGGTAGCTCAACTCCTTGTCCTTCCACATCTCTCTGGCCTTCTGTTTCTGTGATGTTCACCTTCCTAGGATCATCATATTCATCAGTATTGATGTTGTAACAACCTTGTAGTTTCTGGAGAGGCGTAGTCCATTCATCCTCTTCTTGTTCCAAAGGGAGGCTAGGTAGCTCCTCAAACACTTTCTGTCTTATGTAATGCTTGATATACTGTAGATATTGGCTTTCGAATAAAAAGGTAGTGAAAAAGTTCTAAGTCATACCTTCCCAATCTGCAGTGATGAGGCACAACTCTGCTTGAAGGTACCACTTGATAGGGGTTGTGTCCAGTGTGTTAATGAATTTGTGCACCCACTGCTCATGAGGAATATTTCTCCATGCTTACTCGCAACTTCACACAAGGTCCTTTGGATAGCTCTGACCGGTGTATCTAACTTCACAACCTTCTACTTGCACTGAGAACCGCACTATCATCAGAGTACAACATTGTACCCATTCTGTAATGTTGTTTTTGTGTGTCCCCCCACCATCTTTCTGGTGTGTATTTTAAGGCCTCATCCATTTCCAACAATCGTTGTTGCGTTGGTACACTTTCTTCAAATTCCGACAAGAAGGTTTCTAAAGGATTTAGACCATCAAAGGTGGGTATGTTACTTACTATCGTGCCGATCCAACATACTTCTCTGGTTAATCTATCACATCTCATTGTAGATACTTCATACATTTTGTTCTGCCAATTATCTAGTGCCTCTTCTGAATCTGATGAACATGCACTGTCACTTCACCAACTCAAATTTCCATCTGCCATAGGATTAATGTAATCCTATCGTCTGACTGTTAATTTGTATATGTTTTCCAGTTCATATGCATGATCTTCTTCTCTGATGGGCTCTGTGTATCGTTGAACTTCATTGAGATATAAAGGTGTGATGAACCTAAGGCCATATCCTTCAAACGTCATTCATCTTTTCTTTAATAGAACACAGTGGAATTATTGAAAGCCCAATCAATTCCTAACAACGTAGGGTAAGGACATCTATCAACAACTATCTCAATTACCTCGAAATCTGCAAATGTCCTCACTTTGTCCATGTCCACATGGACACATTCCAATATTCCAAAGGGGCTTACAACTTTCTGATTAGCCATCCTAAGTCTGATAGGGGAATAGATCAACTTAGGTTTTCCCATCAGTGCCCAGGTTTGCTTCGTCATGACATGGACCTCCGACCCTAAGTCGAGGACCACGTAGTCTATATCATACTCTCCAATCTGAGCATTTAAGTGTAGTTCCTTATTTTTCATTCTCTTCTTGGATAGTTGATGTAATTATTTATTTATTAAAGGATATACCCTTCCTATCTCATACTGTCTGACCAAATTTTGTAGTTCTTGTATGGATTTATCATCTTTAATCATCTCTATAAACGTATACAAGAAACTGACAAGTTTACTTGCCTCTTTTCCATTTCCAGGTGAAGAAGACTGATCAAATGCCAGAGGCATTCCACATTCTCTTAATTCTGGTTGTGTCTTCGATGAAGAACCTTGGTCTCCCCTGAATTATCTTCTTACCTCCTCAAACATTTGTTTTTCTTTCTTTGCATCAAAAGTTTGTGTCTTCTCTGCAAATTTCCTGGCTCCTGATTCTTCTGTAGTCTTTCTTTGGGTCATTCTATCTTCTCCTATAACAACACCTCCTCGAGTGATAAAAAATAATCTAGGGTCTGCTCCACAAGGTTCTTCTTTGATTAATTGTATTTGCGGGTTCTGCTGAGGTCCCCGTCTCTCCCAAAGCTTAGCCAACAATGATGGACATTCCTCGATAACATGCTCAAAGGATTTGCAATAGTTACAAGTGGTAAAAGGGTTCTGATAGTCCCTTTCCAAGTGTCCTGGTTGTGCATAGTTATAACAGATTATCTGTCCTCGACCTCGACCCATACCTCCTCCTCTTCCTCTTCCTCAGAATCCAGCACAAGGGCTGAAGTTTCCTCTCCCAGGGGAGCTATATTGCGTAGTTTTTCCTTCTTGTTGTACTTTGCCTTGAATTTTGTATATATCCCTTGACCTTTTGTGCATGAGGTCTAAGCCCTACAATCCCTATCATCATGTCCCATGGACTTACAGAACGTGAAATACAAATTTGTGGGTGTCTGGACATATGTTTTCATGTAATAACATTCACCAGGGCGATGTCTATTTCTACATACCTCGCACTAGGGTAGGGTAACTTGATTCAAGGGGATAGGAGCACCAGATGCCAAGTATTCATGGAATAAGGGACAATATTCCTTTTCATGGCCTTATGATTTTCATCTGATACACCATATGTATTCTCTTTTGTCTTTTCCCTTGTATTTCTTCATATCTTCGACATGCAGAGACAAACTAGTTAGCTGACTCAATATTTGACTCATACCTGAGCTGGATTCTCCCATAGGGGCTGATTCTAGCTTCATGGTGATCTCCAACATATCATCCTGCAAAGCAATATTTTGTTGTATCAGAGGAACTCTGATGTGTGGTAAGAGAGCAACAATGAAGCATTCCTTGTTCTTTTCATCTGGGATCTGGAAACTCAAGTGGGCCGTCAAGATTTTAAACCTCTGATCAAACTCCCATACTGGTTTATCTGTTCTTTGCTTGATTTATTTTAGTTCTGTAATGCACCGTGACACTGAATTGGGTTTCTTGAACTTGACAATCAACGCATTCTTGATATCATTCAACGGTTTAGGCCGGGAAATTCCCTTAAAAAATTTCATGTACCATCTCAGTGCGCGGTCTCTTAGGGTAGTACTAAACTGAGCTCGTTTGACAGCTTTGTCATGATGTTCTTAATAATCGATACGTCTTCGCATAGAAATTAGTCCTGATTGAGATCTTCAGATCCATCTCCTCTGAAGGTGGGTAACCTCATCTCATCTTCCATAGATCTTCCTAGGTTTCTTGACTGAGTATGTGTTGGGCTACTAGTGACAGTTCTCTGAATGCCTGGGTGACTCTAATTACTTTGATTTCTTAATGCTACTGAATCAACATGAGGGGTAATAGTACTTACTTCAACAGTCTGCACGGTTCCTGAAGCTTCTGGCTCTTCCTGACAAGGTTCTTCAACTTTCCCTTCCTCTAGCCTAATGGACTCTGAATGCTCTTCACCCACCAGATCTGCCTCTTCTCCACTGTAGAAACCCTCATCCTCGTAGTTCTTCTTAGACAAGTTCGCAAGAGGAACTTCTCTGAACACTCTCCCACTACGCGTATGTCCAACCTCTGTGTCATTGTCGTTGTCTGAGTTCTTGAACATTAGCTCTCAATCCAACAGACTACTGTATCTTCAATATGTTCTTCTCATGCAATAGCATCTTGATCTTCAGCTTCAAAAATGTAAAATTTTTCCTCTAGGTCCCTTAAAGAAGTATCTCTCTTCTTGGCTATACGATTCTACTTTGTCAACAACAAACTCAATAATATACCCTCCAATGGTACTATCAAACCAGTGATCTACTTCTCTTGACATGACATTATAAACTCTCTCGACCTTCTTGATCAGTTGTAATGCCCCATATTTAGGCTTTAGGTAGTTAGAACCTTGATCTTTCTCATCTTAGTAATTCATTGCTTAAACAACTATTTGGACTCAACAATGTTGATAGAGACATTTGACAAGTGTACATCTTGACCTATTTATGTGTTGCATACTATTATTTTCATTGTTATAT